>VZTL01037152.1:0-15688 GCA_013400535.1 Scopus umbretta
ACTTGCTAATGGTGCATTTAACTTCTGCATCCAGATCATTGATGAACATACTGAACAGAACTGGACCTCAGGAACTGAGTCCTGAGGAACACTGCTGGTGACTGGTCGCCAGCCAGGTGTAGACCCATTCACTACAATCCTTTGAGCCCTGTTGTCCAGCCAGTTTTTACTCAGCGCACTGTGAATCTGCTCATCCCATACATGTACAACTTTTCCAGAAGGATGCTGTGAGGGACAATATCTAAAGACAGTATTAATATCCAGAAAAACTACATCCACCGCTTTCTCTTTATCCACTGGGTGGGTGACCTTACCGTTGAAGGATATCAAATTGGTTAAGCAAGACTTTCCCTTTGTGAACCCATGCTGACTGTGCCTGATGATTCCATTATTCTTTAAATGCCTTTCAGTAGCGTAGCACTCGGTATGATCTCCATAATTTTTCCAGGAATTGAGGTTAGACTAACAGGCCTGTAGTTTTCTGGATCTTCTCTCACGCCCTTCTGGTAAATTGGAGTAACACTGGGTAGCCTCCAGTCAGCACTGACCTACCCAGGCTCCCAAGACCTTCAATAGATGACTGGGAGGGGTCCTGCTGTAATATCTGCCAGCTCCTTCAGTACTCTGGGATGAATCCCATCAGGCCCCATGGACTTACGAATGTTCTGCCAATACAACATCCTTTACAGTTTCAGTGTCCCCAAATGGAAAGTCGCTGTTCCCGCAGTCATAGTCCTCCCACTCGAGGACTCAAAGGAGAAAATATGCTGTACTGCCTAAGTGACATTTGAAAGGTTTTCTGTATTTAATTCTAGATTTGTTGGAGACCAGTACAAACCCTGTTGGAATTCTGGTTTCTCAAAATGTCAATATTCTAAGTTGCATTAATAGTAGTGAGGGGACAATGTATTAGAACCATTGGGTTCAAGGAAATAGCTTCTTTAAATCAACAACTGAAAAGACGATGAAGGTATTATTGGCATAGAAATCACTATGTCTTCTTGTGATTCTAGGTGCTGTGTGGCCATGGTGGGTCATTTAAATACTCTCTCATCCTTCATATGAAGGGTAAATTAAAATTTGTCCAAGGATTATAGTCTTAACATTAAATACTGATATTTGAGGCAGGTATAAAGGCCAGATTGGTAGCTGCTCAGGTGCTAGGTCTTGAAATTGGGAAATTCATGAGTAGTGTGTGCAGGAGTTGTTAACATCTTTACTGTTGTAACAGGGTAAATAGTATAGTTCCTTGAATGCACTAGATAAGAAAGGGAATAGATGTTAGAATATAGATATTTATTAGATAAATAGATATTTATTAGTTCATAAATGCTAGTTTTTGTAAAACACATTTGAAATCTTAACTCCTTTCATGTTTAATCAAAGGCAGTAAAAGAGCAAAGTGCCCTTTAAACCTGTAAATAATGGATTAGAAGCATTCTTGTTCCTTTCAGTGTTGTCACTGCATAAAATTTCCCACTGCCCCACTTATTCAAAATTCTTTGTGTGCACTACGCAGTAATAATATCATGACTGAATGAGAGAAATACTAGATTATGCAAGTTCCAATACAGGAAATTTTTCTGGATATTATACCTTTACAATTTGTGCTTTCTGCTAGTGGTGGTACTAGGGCCTAAGGTTATAAACCTGCATGCAATGCCAACTTCATCTGTTACATATTTAAGTAACTGTATTAATCCATCTATTTAGGAGCCTGAAATAAATGTGGAATTTGGTGATACTATCCTCTTTTCTCTGTGTGTGTGTGCTCTGTAGGTCACTTGAACCACTGTGTGTTCAGTTTGAAACAAACAAGCTAATACTGGCTTGTCTTTCATGTGTAAAAATATTAACATTCTTGATTCAGTGCTGGAGAGAGGCATAGTTATGCTTTTATTCTAAAGTTAGATGATTGATATGTAGGGATGCTGGTGGAGAGAGAGGGGCATTGGGAAATGTTTGGACAGAGAGGTGTGCAAATGTGGCAGTCTCATTTAATTAACCTTGTGTTAAGATTTTGGTTTCTGTTAAGAAGATAAAGAATCTTTAACTGTCTGAGTTTCATCTTAGTGATACTCTAACGAGACAGGACACAGATGGGAGATTCTTGGGTAGTTAGGAGTGATTTGTTAACTCTGAATTGCCTTCAAGTAGCATGAATATTACTAAGTGTGGCAAGCCTTCACAGATAAAGGCAATTTTAGCAGTTCAGATCCAGAGCAGGCCACAGTGCCTGTGAGTTCAGGTTAAGATGCAATCTTCTAGGCAGCTGTATGGAAGTGAATTCTTGCAGTTATAGCTGGTTTGGAATTCAAGTGCAGTGCACGATGTTACAGGATATTCAAGGCTGGTGCAGAACAGCAAAGGAAGGTGAAATGCTGTGGATGGATAAGTTGGCTGTTGAGAATTGTTTGGGGATAGAGTCTTTTTTTCATACTTGCTAGTAATTCTAATTTGCTTTGTCTTCATTGTCTGCCCCAGTTACCTATTCTTCAGCTAGATACTGGTTTCAAAAGTATTCAGTCTTTCGGAGACATTAGGGCTGTAATTCACATAGCCCTACTAGCCCAAGCTTAAAGTAACATAAAGTAACATCAGTAAACATAATTCAGACTTGTACTAATGGACAACAGGAAGATAAGGACAATACTGAGCAGAGCTTATCTGAAGTGAAGACGTACTACTAGACTTATGTTAAGAAAAACATTTACTCATCTTACAGTATTGTGTTGTATGCACCCCATTCTAAAATGCATGGGGAATGAAAGTAATCATAGTTTTTTCATAGGATGAAGGTACCTATATCGTTGCATAGAACCTTGAAACGCTTGCTTTCTGCAGATTTTATGTCCATGCTGTCTTGAGTTGCATCATATCTTAAAGCACATGCATTTTTAGCAGAATATACTGAATGTGATAGAGCTGTGTGGTGCTGATTCTCTTGTTCAACCAATGTTGGTCCTAAGTGCTGTCCTAAACATGCTGTTCTAGCTTACTTAATGTACACAAGAAGCCTCCAGTAAGCTACTGCTGTTTATTAAAAGATTATGATAGACATATTTTCAAACCAGTGAGGTCCCACTCTCAAAGGAGGTATACCAACATTAGAAAGGCAATAAGGGGCTCTGAGTTTGTTACTGTGGGCTGTATGCCAGTATTGCAGTTGACTAATGATGCAGAGACAGAGGAGATGGTGGTAATTGGGGAGGAAAAGTGCCTCACTAGTAAGAGGAGCCATTGTCATTTTTAGGAGGGAAGTCTGCCAACTAGTTGAAATTTGCAGCAGATCCATGTCTTCATGAACCAAGCACTTGGGGAAACTTTTCTGTTAATGGTATAGTTACGTCCTTTGTACTTGTAGCCTCAAAGTGGATTGATGGTTGTAGGCCTAACTCTGGGGTGCTAAATTATGTGTAAAATTTTGTCTGCTACTAAAATGCAGCAATGTTAGGTTGAAGTGTAGTTGCGTTATTGGCAATAGAAAAGCAACATAGTAGCTTAAGGCAGGAAATACAGAATGTTTTAAGAGTTGAATACAATTTTCCATACTAGTGAAGTTTCTTTCCTTTTATAGAGAACTCGCCAATTTTAGCATTTTTTCTGTTTAATAGCTTCATTAATAATATGGATAATGGGGCAGACTGTACCCTCTGTAAATTTGCTGATGATACAAACTGGGAGGGGTGGCTGATACGGCAGAAGGTTGTGCTGCCATTCAGAGGGCAGATGGGATGCGAGTGGGATGGCAGCACAGGGATGCCACCAGAGCGGTGGCATCAACAGGCTGGACAAATGGGCTGACAGGAATCTCATGAAGTTCCACAAGGGGAAGTGCAAAGCTCTGCACCTGGGGAGGAACAACCCCATGCACCAATATATGCAGGGGCCACCCAGCTGGTGTCCCCAGATGACCTCCAGAGGTCCCTTCTGACCCCAACCGTTCTGTGATTCTGTGATTTTGACAGGGAAAACGTTAGTAGTTGGTACTTTTTTAGGCAGATGTAACATCTCAAGCTCAGTTCTTTTTGTTTTGCGTGTTACCGTTTTGAACATGGCTGTTCACTAGGCTTGAATAAAATCAATGTTTTGATAATGGAGAAAGCAGTAAATGCAATGAGCTGTCCATTGTGTGCAACTGAGTAAAGGGCAGTAGGTACAGAGCATGTATCGCATCACTGTTACAGACACTTCCAGTTATGTTTTGATGTACAGCGAGGAAAACATTGCAAAATTTTATTGGATTTAAATCGAGTCATGAGACTAAATGTTAAGATTAACGAAGCAGTAGGGATGTATTGAGAACATGAGGACATTAATCTTTGAGGTGAGTTATCAATAGTATATGGTTTAGCTATCTAGTAGCAATCAGGTTTTTTTGTTTGTAATGGAATGATGCAATGATGTTTTTAGAAACAAGGAAGAGGAAGGGAAACTCAAAATTGCTACAAAGAACTGTCTTTTTTAGGCCACATGTAGTTAAACCATAGGATATGTTACTAGGAGTGGCTGAAATTTAACAGTGCCAGAGGGGATTGCACATTTGCATGCTTTCAGGCCTCTTTTTGGATTTTTAGTGAATGGCTTTACAATGTTCTGTCCACTAAATTTTAATAATAGCAAATAATAATTTTCATTAAAGTTCTAAAAAGATATATTCGGTCTTCATCAAAATTTTAAGAAATCTGGCAGTTAGGTCTCAACAAATACGGCTTCCTTAATGCTAAAATGTTCCAATGTTCTTAAAAGTTAGAATTCAAAAAATAAGTCTTAATTAGTGGCATTTTTTTAGTTGAAGATATTTGTATTTTAAGAAATATTTTAAGAGTAGCTTAAATGTTGTGGTAAGCTAGCCTAAAAATTACTTCTTTAAATGAAAAAAAAACCTGCAAGAAATATGTTTTAGAAGTTGTAATTTCTGAGGAAACTTGTAGTTTGGATAGAGACAAAATTTGTTTTAGTCCTGATCTTAACTCTATGCCAAAATAGCACTCTTCGGAAAACTAAAACTAAAGTATTTAAGATGTTCTTTGCCTCTAGGAAGAGAGTTTTCAGTGTTCAGCGCCCTAATTAGAGCTGGAATAGCAGCAGCGTTTGTGCGTGTGTGTGTGCTCGTGTTGGTTGTTAATATGGAGATGCACTGGAGATCAGCTTTTTTGTTTTTCTTCGGCTTACGTGCACATGAGTTACAATTCATTTTTGTTTTTAAATTAAATCAGTCAGGGTGATGAAAAGCAAGGCTTATAGGGAACCTTTTATGTGCCTCCTCTATGTGTTACTTTTACATGCTGTGTATCTTATATGGAAGTAGACTGCATTTTCCTGATAATGTATTCCTCTGACAATAAGTGCTACAGATACCTTACTAAGTTCCTTAACGCATGACTTACTCCACAAATATCTCAATGTGGAAAATAAAACAGCTTACGATCTTAAGTCATCTGTACCTGGCAAAATAGATAGCTTTACTATCAAAATTGTTTTATTTTCTTGATATTGTTAACGTGCAAAAAATAAATAAAGCTTTTTACTTTCAATTCACTTTGTTACAAAAAAAGCCTCAACACTTTTCACTAGGAAAGGCCAATAGCTGGAAATGAAAAAGGACATGAGCCAAGTGTTCTACAGAAGAGAATTCAGTATGTGTTTTTTAATTGCTCTTAATTCTCTGTCGTTCTTGGGCTGATATATCACAGGAAATCAAGACCTATCAGTGTTGCTATATAAAAGTAACTAGTAAGTGAGGGTTCTGATATATTAGATCTAATAGTTATAACAAAAGTTCTCATCTAAGCATTTTTTGTGAAAGAACGTCGCTCAAACAACATGTTGCTTACAAACCTACACTATATAGCTATTTAAATTAGGCAAACCTGTGTGGTTTTGGGACTGGAGAACAATGTTTTGCTAAGTAGACACCAATACTTAATTAATTGCTATTGATCAGGAATTTCTGCCTCCTAGCCAGCTTCTGACTTAATAATTTCAGGTGTGTTGCCAGCTTTTTTTCACTTTGGAAGTCCGTATTTCTTTTTCTATAGCAAAAATACTGCATCAGTTCCCTTGTTGAAGATCTTTGTGCAGTTCAGAAAAGGTTTTTGATTGCTGCTTGAATGTTCTGGTTTTTGACAAGGGGAATACAAATCAACAACAGAATTAGGAAATTAATTATTTTAAGAACTAATAAGGAGTAGCAATGACTAACACCTTCTTTGAGATCGTGTTCTCAGAGTGCGGACTTTTTGTTGCCGGTGTTTTAATACAGCTTTGCCAAATGTAAGTGTTCAGGCTGGAATTTTCTTGGCTAAGTATCTACGTTGAATTACACTTTATTTTTTTAAAGCTATACTATAGCTTAATTAATTTTGTAGTGTAGAATTAGGCAGGGAGACAGTCATAACTCTTTGATGCCTCAGAGTTTTGGAGTGGAGACTTTGCAAATGAGAAAAAGGTTTTTACATGTTGTACTGTTTCAGAATCACAGTTCTGAGCGTGCACAGTAATCAAATGTTGATACCATGAAAGCAGCTGCAGCATTAGTCTTGCGTCCAGCTTGCAAAGTATCAAGGCAAAACCTGCACCTGTCTTGGGAAAATATACTTTCAGTTACTGAGAGGAGTTCTATACCCCAGGCAACATGTGGACAGGGCTAATTATTGCTGTAGCCTTTGCTCTGGGATGAATTCTGTAAGATTGTGAGCCAGTGTGGCCCCCTCATCCCCAGAAAATCAGATTGACATGTAATTGGAGATTAGCGTGGAGAAAGATACAGCAGAGTACAATTTGAAGCTGCCAAGTCCTTCACCCATAACTTAAATCAAAGAATGATATTTATTTTGATAGTAAATTAAAACACTGTAAGAATTGCAATATGAAGTTGTATTGAATTGAATGGCCACAAACAGGGTTTGCCCTATGTAAGTGTTGGTCTAGAGCTCATTTGCTTTTGAAACTGAAGATTTTATATAAACTACGGAAAAAAATCTTGACAGTGAGGGTGCTCAAAACACTGGAACAGGTTGTCTAGAGCACTCTTGCAATCTCCATTCTTGGAGATGTTCAGAACCTGACTGGACGAAGCCCTGATAAACATAATATAACTTTGAAATTAGCTGTGCTTTGAAGCACTGGGTTAGAACAGATGACCTCCAAATCTTTGTTTCAACCTAAATTATTCTGTGATTTTTAAGCTCCACCTAGTTAATAAAGCCAATTGGACTGAGTGTCTATTCTTACGAAGAGAGCTGGAAGTCCTTCAACTCAAAGATGCTAATAAGGATATTAGACTTTATTTTGAGGAAGAGAATAATTGATCTACAAAGAAAACTGGTTAAGTTACCAGGTCAGTGAGTTAGCTTCTGTGTCTGTTGTGCTGCAGCACCTGTTTGCATGTGCTTAGCCTATAGAACATACAGAGTAATTTGGTTCAACTTTTTCCCGCTGTGGTCGGGGATTAAGTTAAACTGAATTACTTCGTTGTGGTGAAGAACACGCATGTGATTTGTTACCATAGTTCAGCTGACATACTGCATTTCACTGTTGCTCTAGTAACTTGATCACATGCCTTTTGGAGTCTTACTTATTGGTACTAAGTTGAAATACTTGATGTGGCGCAGTATGGAAAATTATTAATTAAGGTGGAGATTAGTAAAAGAATTGTAGAGGAGGAGCTGGTAGAGGTGGTTGATAGAAGAGTGATTATCAGATAGGAATATTTGCAAGGGAGTTCCCTAGGGATTGGTTCTGCGTGTTACTTAGTATTTATATTAGTATGGCATGTCATGATATTTGATGCAAGGAAAATATTGTCAATACACAGGTAACTTTACAAGAAGCTGCTCTGAGGAAGCTAGACTGTTTGGAAAGAAAGCAGTCTGGAACAGAGTGGGTAGCACAGCTGAAACTTAATCTGAAATGATGCATACAGTTCTTGCCATCTGTAGTCAAGAAAGAAGAATAGATAATACTAGGATAGGTGCACAGATGAACTGGAAGAAAGATCAGTGGAATAGGGAATCTGGCAAAATAATCTAGGAGGAGGTAAGTTCATCGCAGCAAATGTGATGAGGCACTAATCACCAAACAAGGATAAAAACTCCTGTAAGTTAAATTAAGAACTTGGCCCATAAATATTTTTATGCAAATTAATTACATGAAACTGTCTGGTCATCTTAATGTTAAAAGGTTTTCAGTAAGACCATGGGGATAAAAAGGCATGACATAAATTTAGAAAAGATGCCACATGAATTTCTGTAGCATAATGTAACGTAACTTTTAAAAAGGAAGCAGCAGTCAATTCTGGAATATTTTTCTTTCAGTCTTGCAAACTCGATCACTAGCTCTGCATGATGTTGCAGAAGCAAGGGGAACAGGTTTGCTAAAGTAAACATGGTCATAGAACTGTATTAGCCTTAGAAATCAAATAATTTGGGCTGTTAATTCTATGCCATGATAAGGAATTTTGACACAAAAATAGCACAGAAGACATGAAACTGTCTGTACCAGCGTCTTGTTAATAGTTCTGCTGATAATGATCATGTCTCTTTCACAATATTAAATACTGAAAACTGTCAGATAGCTTTAATTCTATACATTCTGAGAATAGAGCCATTTGAACTGACTAGTACTGGTACTTCACAGTGTGTTGTGGGCACTATATCGTGTTTTGTAGTAGTAACTTAAGCACGATTTCATGAAACTTGGAAAAGCCAAGTTAATGCTTCCTGGACAGGTCCCAGTTTGTTCTCCTCCCATTTTTTTCCCATTTCCCCATGTATAACTTATGTGGGTTCTGGCACTCAGCAGACTTGTTTTGCAATCTCCAATGTTTCCAGCATTTTTACCATGTTAGAAAGCAAACCCAGCAGAAGAATTTCTCATAATTTTCTGCTGGATTAATGAGTTAAATCAGTGCACTGAATAGCTTGAGAGGTCGCAGAACTAGCACCAGGGATGCATAGCAAAGCTTGGTGTATGGGAGGTGGGGAGAATAAAAGTGGGGATAGGGTGGAGCTCTTTGTTGGCAGTGTTGGACTGTTGATGTGTTCAGCTGCAATTTGAGTTAAACAGTCTGATGTCTGTTTTCAGTAGATACATATGATAATGGTAATTACTTCAGAATTTGTGACTATTCTGCACTTCTCTTCTGTTAGTTTTGTAGCTAATGCAGCTTACTTTTATCTACTGTCATTCACTTTTACCGTCATAAAATAGTCTTCCTGAATTTTCTAGTGGAGTCCAATTTCTCACCTTAAACTGACAAAATCGAGAATCTTCCTATGTACGTCAAGTAGGAGGAATTGTTTCAAGCAGTGGTGGGAGCTACAGCAAACTGCTTTAGGTCTTTGCCTTCTACTGTTATGCTAAGAAATTGAAAATAAAATGAAACATAATTGTGAGCACAACTCACAACTGAATTGAATTTGGATGGAATGCAAGTGGTCTTTTAAGCAATCAGGGGCCTATGATGGGAAGAAGGTAGAGTTCCAGGCATGGAAGTCCAATAGTAATAAATAGTAATAAAATTTTCTCTGTTTCTGCTGTAAGAATTTTTTTTAATATATTGAAGTTAATGGGTTCTGCTGTAATTAAAATTACAAAATCAGTTTTTCTAAAAAATAAATGAAAATTACTAAACACAAGGGTGTTATGGAAATGTCTTTTGCAAAAATAATAGTATGTGTAGTTAAAAGGTGCTTTGTTTCTGGTGGTTATGTTAGAGAGAATATTGTAGGAAAAAATACCATAACTTGTTCCTTTTAGTTTTGAGCATAACCATACCGCAATTGCTTTGTGCCACTGAGTATGTTTGCTTCAAGTGAGATTTCATTTTTCTGTTTTCTTCTGAAAAATGGAGGATACTACCTCTTTGATAAGCATGGAGTTGGTTTTGAAATATCTTTTGACAGTGCTATGGAGATGTGAAACCCTATAGAGATTCCTAAATATTATTGAACAACAGCGCAGGAAGTGTACTAAAAAATTCAGAATAATTACTCAATCTCCACTTCTTATCATTGTTCCAGAGAGTGATATTTTGCCCCGTTCACTTTATTTGTTTACAAGTCAAAATAACTGTTCTATGCTTCTAATCATAATGCACAGTTACACATCAATATAGGAAAATATTAATAATTTCTGTTCAAATAATTAAACCTCTGAAGCCATCATTTTTTATTTCCTCTGTTAATATTTCCTCATTCTTAGTAAATAGCCACATATTAATGTCCTACCTGCAAATTTTAGAGAGGCAGATTAGTCTCAGCATGTGCCTGGAAGATTGCCAGAGATCTGGTAACAGTCTTCTTGCTCAATTTGACTGCCAGTTCTTTTGATGCTTCATGTTATGAGACAGTGGACTTCTACACGAGCGAGTGGGGCCAGCTTTTATAATTCTAAACTTTTGTGGGAGAAGTCCCCTATCAGAGGTGTGTATTTGAAGTGTCTCTGCCTTAAATATAAGAGTTCTGAGCCAACTTTCATGGAATTCTTTAAAATCTCACTACTTGAATATGGTTTATTGAAAAACTTAATGCAAGTGCAGGTCAGTAGTGGCTCTCACAGAAAAGTAGTATTTTTTTTTAATTTGACAGGGATATCAGTTTTATTGATGAACTACTAAAGCATTTAAAAACTTGTTGGTCATGAAAAGATAAAAGTTTAAGACTTCTGTATTATTTTGAATGAAAGACTTGTGTTCCACTGCTTGAAAAAACATCAACACAAATGCCCCCCTTGCTAAGAAAGTCATCACCTGCACAATACGTGCGCATCCACAGAAACTTCAAGATGGTACAGTCTTTTTAATGGTAGTGGAAGAAAGGTAATAAAGCCATGAAAGTGTATGCATAGATAGTTGCTCCAGGTCTGTTTGTAGAACAGACAAGTATCAATCAAATCTATGATTTTGAAATGTATAAGCATTAGCTTAGTATGTTGGATTAATCTAATTATTTACTTACTGTCTTTTTCTAATATAGCCAGCAGCCAGCTTCGGGTGTAGCCTATTCCCATCCAACTACAGTTGCTAGCTACACTGTCCACCAGGCACCAGTCGCTGCACACACAGTTACTGCAGCCTATGCTCCAGCAGCAGCTACGGTCGCAGTAGCCAGGCCTGCTCCAGTAGCTGTTGCAGCTGCTGCAACAGCTGCTGCGTACGGAGGCTATCCTACAGCGCACACAGCTACAGATTATGGTTATACACAGAGGCAACAAGAAGCTCCACCACCACCACCTCCTGTAACTACACAGAATTACCAGGTGGGTTCCAAAAAAAGATTATTTCTGTTGTATGCTTTTTACATGGTAAGTTAAAAGGAGGAGGCCTGTTTGATGACATTTGTATTTTTTTCTTCTGTGAATCACCGTTTGAGTACAAAGCAAATTACTTAGTGAAAACTGATAGGATGTAAAGTGACTGTAGTCTCATATGGCCTGTATAGTGGATTACCAGCACTAGTTCTGCAGGAACTAAGACTTAAGACATTCACACAATAAGTGATGAATTGATATTTATCTCCAAGTGATTTTGTGATACTACTGCTGAAGAGAGTACTACTGTCTTGTCTCAGCTAGCTTAAGTGTTCAAGTAGCATGCAGTAAACTGGGTCATGGAACTGATGTAGCTGAAAAAACTGTTCCAATAAAAATTTTCAGTGGAGGTAGAAATAATTCCCTTGTCAGATTCCTGGTGCCACAGGAATTCTAGTGCCAAACATGTGAGGGTACAAGATTGCCAACTACCCTTTGGGTAGTTTTTGGGTACCATTTGTGAGATCACTGCATAACATGTGTGGCTACAGGCTTCTATAAAGGAGAACTGTTTGTCTTCATCTTGGATGTTGAAATAGTATGACTCTTGTAATGATTTTTTAACTTTTTAGTCCTAAACTGATCAAGGCATTAGCTAGATTCTAATTAGTATTTTGGTTTGTATTGTATTGTATGTTAAAATTAGTATTTTTGTTTGAAAGGACTATACTATTATTGCACGTTCTCAATTCTTTTGTACAGCTTTTATAATTTGTTATGTATGGTAATGAATCGTAACATGCTTTCCAGTAGCATGTGTACTCATGATTACAAGGTCAGTTATTAAATGCATTTGAACAGAAAAGAGAGTCCCCTAAACTAAATAAAATTAATTCCAGTTTACACAGGTTGGATGGAAAAGAGTTTTTATTGTTATATTTTTTAGAAATAAAAAGAATTTTTATACATTAGTACATTTCAGCCTTGCTACCCCTCAGCTGATGAAATCTTTACACTTTACTGTAAACATGGTGGGCATGGGAGAATATATGTACATGCATATAGTCACTTCCAGGCCCTCCCCTTCTAAGCTTACTAGCCATCTCCTGAGTTCTAGCAGTGTTGAATGGGCTCCTTGCCTTGCCATTATAGACTAGATGTGGTTCCCTAATGGACTAGTTGATACACCAAAAAGTAAAGAAGGCTTTCAAAGTATCACTTTCATACTCTAAAATATATAACCAAGAAAAGTATTGTTAATTATGGGATTTTTAAAGCCAATATAAGGTCATGTTTGTAAACATGTGAATTTGTTGTGGTTTGTAGAAAGTCACATTTTGTGGAGATCTGTAGTGGGTTTTCACTTCATATTTTACAGAAATGTAATCTGATACAGTCATGAAAAACTAGGGGGAGTAGTTGCTTTTCAGTAACAAAAATAATTTGGTAGGAAAAGTGATTTAGTAGCATAAGGTTAATTCCTGTATTAAGTTTGAAAAAGACCATCAGGGTTCTTTTCAGGCCTGAAGTATCTGTAAACATCAATTTAATTTCTTTAATGCATTTATTTGTATATACTGTATCTGTGAATGTTTTTTAAATCTACTTGAGTTGACCACAAGAATATACATTGTTTCTTTGACTCTGCTACTAACTTTTATTACTCCAGATATATACTTAAAGGAGAAATTTTCTGGGTTTTCTTCTTTGAATTTTTAGGATTCCTATTCTTATGTTCGATCTACTGCCCCAGCTGTAGCTTATGACAGCAAACAATACTATCAACAGCCAACAGCAACCGCGGCAGCTGTGGCTGCTGCAGCCCAGCCTCAACCTTCAGTAGCTGAATCGTACTACCAGACAGGTGGGTGGCATGATTCAAACTGCTGTCATTATACACAGTATGTGTACTACTTTAATACCTTAAGAATAGTTTTTTGAGTATTTCACATCCAGATTTTTTATTTTGTTTTGTCATGTAATCTCTGTCAGTGTGTAGAAAAATTTGCTGCCCCTAGAACTTGAACATTATTGTGACATAACCATAAGCAGCTATCTCTGAGGTTTGGATTATTATTAAACATACTTTTAACAAGAAGGCAAACTTCTTGTTGATTTGTCTAGAAACCTTGCTGAAGGGGGTTCATATCGTCACTGGTGGGATAACTTGTTTAGAAAAACTCTTTTTTAATTCTTTAGTTACTTAATGTGTGTAGTTCTTTAATTATTGGTATCGTGGTTGCCTTGAAGCATAAATCCTATTTACCATTTTTTACTTTAATGAGAAATAATAGCAGAGTTTAGGTGTACTTTGGTTTTNCTGGAGAAAAAAGATGGGGGATAGAAAAAAAAAAAGGAAACACATCCACACAAATTTTACCCAGGGAAAGTGGAAGGGAGCATGCTGCCATCAAACAACAGTTAAAGAGACGGAGGTGCAGTCCAACATAATTGTCTTGACCCAAAATGGGAGGATACATGGGAGCTGAAAAGAAGACTTCCCTTCAAATATGAGGAATCCAAAAAGCAGCTAAAGATGAAAAGATGTTAACTTTATGGCCAGATGGTGATCAACTGGCATATTATAGCTACCTTGAATTTTTTTGGTTTGTTTTGTTTTCTGTTTAAAAAGGATTTTTAACACTTCCCTGAGACAGACCCTGATCAAAGGATTAAAATAGTTGAACTAGTAGTTGTAGAAAGTTTATGGGAAAACTGGCTCAAAGCTACAAAAGCCCAGTTTCATTGATTTATTCAAATTTGATACTAGAAATCAAGGACTGCATAGGCAGGTTTTAGTGGGCAAGCAGCTTCTCTGCACTAAAACAACTTAAATTGGTGAAATAGAATGCAATAGCACTAGCCATTCTGTCTTTTATCTTCATTTTTTTTCCCCTTTCTCTATGTCTGTCCTCCTTGCTATTCTGAAATTTGAACAGTAAGTCTGGTTCTGGAAGACTGCTTACTTCAAGTGGCCTTTGATAAATGTTCTGTTAAAATTCTTGTTACATCATACTCAGTCTTACCAGATGTATCAGGAAATGTCACATATTCTTTAGGAATGCTTTGCTATATCTAACATAACTGCGTGTCTGCAAAGATGTGTCTAAAATCAAATAGAGTCCTGATACAATTGCTAGCTCTGTATTTGTGTAATATGAAACATCAAGAAAAATTCAGACTTCCTAACAAGATCGCAATAAATTGTTTATATGCTGCCTTGCCCCCCCAACTTTATTATGCAACGTGTTTTGAATTAGTGTATTATGTAATTGATACATGATGTACAGTGATGTAACATTATTTTATTTTGATCTTTGAGGTACCTCTTACTCTGGCTATGAAGCCGCAGTTTATTCAGCTGCATCGTCCTATTACCAGCAGCAGCAGCAGCAACAGAAACAGGCAGCGGCAGCAGCTGCTGCTGCTGCTGCAACAGCTGCTTGGACAGGGACCACCTTTACTAAAAAGGCACCATTCCAAAATAAGCAACTGAAACCAAAACAACCTCCCAAACCGCCCCAGATCCACTACTGTGATGTTTGTAAGATCAGCTGTGCTGGACCACAGGTACCTGTATTATGTAGTATTCTGCTATACACTTCAGTCATAATTTCTTCAGCTAAAAAAACTGACCCCTTTAAGAATATTTGTTGATTTTTAAATATCTGATTCTATACTTCTACTAAAGGAATAATTAAATGAAAATGTGTGCTATTATAGAAAGAGTTCTTACGACAAGACAAAAAGATACATCCCCTTAGTTTGTACGGAGAAGCTTCAGCTGTGCGTTGGACTTCAGAAATACTCTAAACTTTGAATTTGATTTGCTTTTTTAGCATAGCAAATTTCTTAGAAAATACTTTTTTCAAAACTATGGAATTAAATAAATTTTGTGAATGGTAAGCCTTAAAATTTATTCTTCACTGTATTCCAGCAGCCCGGTTTAGCTTCACAGTGGGTACAAGTGCGTAGAAAGTAGATGCCGATTAATGCAGAGCGTTTATGTGTGTGTCTGGCTAAACAGTTCTTGCTCTTTAGGTAAACTTGTCATTATTTCCCACCCTGTCTGCTCTCTAGATTGCCAGTGTTGTACAGGAACAATTATCAATGCCTGCATTTCATTTTCAGCACAGCTTTATTTATGCACTAGCTTCTTTTGAATTGATTTTTTCAGTTCTCTGGATATACTTAATCACTGTGGTCTTGTAGTTTGAGGAAAATTTAAAATCAAGAATAATTGAATGCAATGCAGTTTTCTGATCCTATCAAGTTTTCAATCGTAATATCTGTTGACCAGTACTTGATAGATTAAGTGAGAAATTAGAGGAGAAAACCCCATATTGTATTACCTACAAGTGGAATCCTGGTGGTGGAGAAGGAAATTCCTTGGTCTTAGAAGTGGCCTACTAATGCCTTAGAGCATGTCATATGG
>VZTL01037155.1:0-45472 GCA_013400535.1 Scopus umbretta
TGCTGCTCCTTCCTCCTCCAGGGAGGACTCCTCACACCCTTTCCCTGCTCCAGTGTGGGGACCATCCCACAGGAGACAGAACTTCTTCAGTGTGAGTCCTTCCCACAGGCTATAGTTCCTCACAAACTGCTCCAGCATGGGTCCCTTCCGCAGGGTGCAGTCCTTCAGAAGCAGACTGCTCCAGAGTGGGTCCCCCATGGGGGCATGAGTCCTGCCAGCAAACCTGCTCCAGCATGGTCTCCTCGCTCTCCATGGGCCCACAGGTCCTGCCAGGAGCCTGCTCCAGTGTGGGCTTCCCACAGGGTCACAGCCTCCTTCAGGCACATCCACCTTCTCTGGCGTGGGGTCTTCCACCAGTTGCAGGTGGATATCTGCTCCACTGTTAACATCCATAGGCTGTAGGGGGACAGCCTGCCTCACCATGGTCTTCACCATGGGCTGCAGGGGAATCTCTACTCCAGCGCCTGGAGCACCTCCTCCCCCTCCTTCTTCACTGACCTTGGTGGCTGCATAGCTGTTTCTCAAACATTCTCACTCCTCACTCCATCTGCAGTTTTGTGTCCTGTTGTTTTTTTGCCCCTTCTTAGATATGTTATCTCAGATGTGCTACCACCGTTGCTGATTGGCTCAGCCTTGGCTAGCAGTGGGTCTGTCTTGGAGCCGGCAGGCGTTGGCTCTACTGGACATAGAGGAAGCTTCTAGTAGCTTCTTACAGAAGTCACCCCTATAGCGCACCCCGCCCTGCTACCAAAACCTTGCCACACAAACCCAATACAGGAGCTCTGCCTGGGGATGAGTCACAAGCCAAATGAGAACTGATGGGAATGGGACACATTGTAGTGGGTGTCTGTTATAGGCTGCCTCATCAAGAAGAACAAGTAGATGAGGCCTTCTAGAGAAAGCTAGAAGTAGCCTTGCGTTCACAGACCCTGGTCATCATGGGAGATTTTAAAGCCTCCAATATCTGCTTGAAGGACAACACAGCAGGGCAAAAGGAGATTCTAGGAGACCATTGATGACAACTTCTTGACAAAAGTGATAGAGGAACTAATGAGGGGAGGTGGTCTGCTGGACATCATACTTACAACGAAGAGTTTTCTGAGGATGTGAAGGTCAAAGGCAGCCTCAGCTGCAGTGACTAAGAAATGGTGGAGTTTAGGAACTGGAGAAGAGGGAATAGGCCAAAAAACCAAGATCACAGCTCTGGATTTCAGAAGAGCAGATTTTATCCCCTTAGGGAACTGCTTGAAAGAGTCCTATGGGATAGCGCATAGAGGAAAGAGGAGTCCAAGAAAGCTGGCTGATATTCAAGAATCATCTCCACCAAGCTCAAGAGCAGTCCATCCCAAAGAACAGAAAGTCAAGGAAAAATGCCAGGAGGCCTGCATGGATGAGCAAGGAGCTCCTGGACAAACTGAAACATGAAAAGGAAGTATAGAGAACGTGGAAGCAAGGACAGGTAACTCCTGTTTTCAAACATCATTCCTGTTTTCAAAAAGGGCAAGAAAGAGGATCCAGGGGACTACAGGCTGTCCAGCCTTACCTTGATTCCTGGGAAGGTAATAGATTAAGAGGCAATGGGCACAAACTGAAACACAGCAGGTTCTACCTGAACATCCAGAAACACTTCTTTACTGTGAGGGTGTGAGCACTGGCACAGGCTTCCCCAAAACGTTGTGGAGTCTGCATCCTCGGAGATAGTCAAAAGTCATCTGGACATGATCTTGTGTTACCTGCTGTACGTGGCCTTGCTTAAGCAGTGGGGCTGGACAAGGTGACCTTCAGAGGTCCTTTCCAACATCAACTATTCTATGATTCTGTGAGCTGACAAGAAAATCGAAAAAGAAAGGCTTAAAAATATTGTGATGGTCCTGAAAGAAGTGGGGTCCCTGCTGCACCTTTGGCAAGGATGAAGTAAAGGTTTCAGGAGGCTTTCTCAATAATGATGAGTGAAAAAAACCTTAGTTTCTACTCTCAGACTACTTTTTGAGGGTTGGAGAACATATCCAGGATACAGCAAATATTGGGGCATGACAGAAGGGAAGAATACGCTTGCTCATGGAAGTGAGCATCTAAGTAACTGTCCAATTTGCATTTCCAGTGACTGTCCCCTTTCCTCAAATAACATTACCTTCTGTTTTCCCTGTTAAGAAAGATCCTAAATTTCTCTACAAATTTTATATAGAAATTTTAACTACCCTAGTTATAGGGTTAAGTGCAGGCCATAAATGATACAGTATTTGAGGTCAGCTCAAATAAACAGAGTGCATCAAGAGGAGAGAGCTGTTGTGATTTAACAAGGAAATCCAGTCTAATATAATTTAGTTGTTTGCATTATATCCATGCATGGCTTATAACCATCATGCTAATTCTGAAGACAACTTTCCATCACCTACTAACAATAGCCCTTAAGAAAAAGGAGGATTTGTACTGTGCTATGATTTCTTTGCTTGGTCTGGAAAGACCAGGAAAGATAGAAGTAATTGCCACAAGTCTCTGCAGTTTGCACAGAGGTTTCCCAGACAGTGGATGTCTGATGTCATGAATGTACAGATCATAGTGTTTAATCTTTGTAGCTTCCCAGACCAGAATTACTCTAGATAAAATTTTGTATCTAAGAGAGCAGAAAATACAGAAAATAATAAAATTTAGAAGCCCAAAAGCCATAAAATGTTGTGTTTTTTTTTTTTTTATAGTTATTCATACAGGTCAGTTAATTCTGGCAGAAGACTTGAGTGTTTTCCCAAGGTTCACCCACTGATAAAATAACAAGTCCCTATAGGACAAAAGATGTCTTTGTTGCTAACTGTGTACTGGCTTTCAACTGATGAGGAGTTTTTTGCTCCCAGATAGAAAAACTATTGAAAAATACATCTTGGCAAAATGGAAAAAATGCAAAGGGATTTAATTGAGTAGTATGCATTATCTCTTAAATTCTTGACTTAGCATTATTATATCAGCATTTCTACTTCATCACCTGACTCCTCGGCCACTTTCTGTGAAAGAAAATGTTGACTTTTCAGGAAATTATGAGCTTTGTTGAATGGTTGGAATTTGACTAAAGGCTGAGTAAGGATTACTTGCATGAGAGAGATTTTATAGCAACAGCTTCCCAGATGTGTGGGTATGTTTGCATGTTTCAGGAGTGTTGTATGAGGACATGATCTAATATTCTGTTATGAAATCCTAATTTTCTGTTTCTCAGAGTTCAAGGAATTTTTGCTTTAAATGCAGCAGTAGAAATAATATTGTTCTTTAGCAAACAGTCTTGGACAGATTGCAGAAATCTGTTAAATATTAATTCCATTAAGGCTGAATATTCAACTAAAATGAATTGCAATGCTATGTAAAAATAATTTCATTAATTTATTTTAAAATGTATATTATTAAAAATGCAATGAAATGTATAGGAACTTGTAAGTAGTATTTTAAATAATACAGTGAAACTTGTAATAATTTAATTGTATATTTGAGGGTAACAGGTAAAAACTTGAGAATAAAAGATCATGTATATATACTTACATATATGCATATATATATGTGGATGTGTGGATGTTACGCACACACACATTTTTATATATATATGTTAAAATATATAAAAACATGACTGGTGAAGCAAGAAATAAAGCAGAAAATATACTGGGTTTGGACAGCCAGCCTACAGATATTCTATCTGTGCTTGTCCATATTACTGGTCTTCTGAATTCCTGCATCCATATACACAAACCTTTTTGCACCTCCATTTCCCAATATGTAGGTTTTAGTAGCATGGAATTATGAACAGATATGTGTTGATCCACACTGATGCCTGATCTGGACATTTGGGGAAGCTGGTTACTGGAGCATGGTATAGTATGATAAATTAACAAGGAATTTCAGATGCAATGGTTGTGTCCTCACTGAATGTGATTGGAGAAAGTAAAGAATTTAGAATACTAGGAAAGAATTATGTGTCTAGTCTCCATTTGCTACACATTTTTTAAGGGAAATCAACCTTTTCATTTTTTTTCCTTGCTCAATATTTCTCTCTATGCTTTCTCTTGTGGCCCATCAGCCATGTGGATATTTTGCAGGAAAAATAAAGGCAGATATATGAGTAGGAAGGGAGACAGAACTCAGTATAACTACTTTTTCCTTTCATATATGTTTTTTCTTGTGGTATATTTCCCCTCAAGAACATTCACAGGGTGAAAACAACATAAGGGCTACTGAAAATATGTAGCAATGTACTGCATGCTTCTTATCCTCATTAATTCAAGACAGATAGCGTTTGAATGTAAAATATCCCTCCATATCCCTACAAAAAAATGGAAACACAAGATGAGCAATGCAGCATTTGTTTCAATGATCTTAGCGTGTTCAGTGCACCACAAGGGACTATGGCAAAAACGTTCAGAAGTATTCAGTTTTTTCACCATGCATGTTAGAGGGTTCAAGTGAAAGCTCTGTGGGATGGCTAATCTGCTTTTCCAAATCAGATAGGTGTGTAGATGGTAATTCTAACCCCTGGCTGGAGAGTGCAGTGGCTGTGGGTAACTACTTGTTCATATCAAGCGTGGGACTAGGTATTAAACTTAGCATTAAGGGAGTTTGGTGGGAACCTGAATGCTGATCTACGAGAGCAACAAGTGAATGGAGACCTCACCCACCACATAGGCACTTCATTTGCCCATGTGAACTAGGCTATCAGCAAGGGCATATATGATCTGACAAGCAGCTGGCATGTTCTGCATTGGCAGCCAGTACTGAAACCGTTAGTGGGTGCATGCCTAGTCCTGCCTCTTTGTTGCAGTCCATATTTTTGGTTTTTTGTTTGTGTGCTGTGATGCTGAAAAGCTCCAAGCCCCCACTGGTCTGACAGGCTGCTGCTTACAGATATGAACCTTGATCCTGTGGTTATGGCTGTCAGGGAAAGGTTCCATTAAGTTTGGCAGGCTTATGAAAAAAAATCTCTTCTATTTCATGCTGTATCAAGTGGTTTTTCAAATGAAGGTTTGGGTACCTGACTGTCCAGTCTCAGACATTTTAATAAATGACTGGGTCACAACTATCTTCCTGTGCTTACTCTTCTTTCTTCTATGAAGACCAGTTGCCATGACCAAAATCAAACATCATTTCAATTTTCCTGACACACGTATGTAAAGACGAATCACTTTCTGTCATGCTTATATTATTGCAATTATGTGATGAAAAGGAGAATGCAATCCAAAATACAGAAGGTCCAAATCTTCAAATGCAAATGCCCTTGCAAATGAACCTTCTACCCACATGGAGAGAAAAGATCCAGGCTTAGATTCACAGTATGTATCCTGGCTCTGATTCTCGGTGTGAGAAAGTTTACTGTAAGATTAAAATTAATGTTCAGAAGATAGTTACCATTAAATTAATCTTTGCCCTGTCTAATTTCATTTTCAGATTTTTGCCTAGCTTATCGTAGCTAGTGAAGAATGCTGACACAGCAGATCATGTTGTGCAGAGAGGAACTCTACTGGCTTTAAAATGGTTGCCTTCAAAACACTTCTGGGCAGAATGACATGAATGGAAAAACAAACCAGACTTCTAGCTGCAAATCCATGTTAGAAAGCTTTATGTTAGTGTTAGAGAATCAGGGCTGCATTGTCAAAGAAGGGCAAAGATGCTAAGAGCATGAGAAAGGCTTTATTTTGTGAATATTTAATTCCTAATGAAAGAAAATCAACATAACAAAGAAAGTGATTCTTTTTCATCATTTGAGACTTCATTTTAATGTCAGTATATCCAAGTGCATTTACAAGGTGGGTTGTTTTTTTTTTAAAAAAAGTATCAATTTATTTGTACTACAGCATTATTTCAGTAGTTTTGTTTCAGGCTGCTATTTTTATGTCAGGGAATCCAAATTAGTAACCTTGTGAAGTCTGAGGTGTTTCTAGTAATTTACACTAGATTTGCTTTTCAATTTTCATGATTGTTCTAACAGCTTTTATTTGATTTTATTCTGCAGAAGATTAGACCTCAATATCACAAAGGTTTTCATTGGGGACTGGTATTTAAGGCTGCCAGGGCAAGATACCACCTGGGTAACATTGCTTGCTTTGAGTGAAACGTACTCCTAGGACAAAGTGCCAAGACAAATAATTCAACCTTTCTATCATATGAGTACCCCAAATGCATCTGACATGGCACTTTGAAACCCATGAAATGACTTCAAAGACACTTCTTAACTGTGGGCATCTCCAGAAGAGTTAACTGCTTGTTACAGCTCTTGTGTGTCACTCCTTCAAAGCTGGAAAGCCCAGGGAGTCCTACGGTTGTACTTGCAGGAGCCAAAATGCTCTCCAGCTTCTGCTGTCACTGCTGCAGCAGGGTCTGCTCCAAATGCCATTCCTCCCTGGCACAGGTGAGGCATCAAGCTCCAGGATCTCTATGTTTTTCTGTGCAGCCCTTACTCTGATGTACCCACCATTAAGTGGTCCCCTTTGAACAAAACTCAGGACCTCCTCTTTGCTCCCATTGAAATCTCAGCTGTTCAGCAAGCTCACATTTTGGTACTTTATATCCGGTAAATTTCTTCTTGGAAAACTGAATTGAGGATCACATACTCAGAGGTTACTCAGCCTTTCTAAATGAAGTCAATCATCTCCCACGTGTTAACTAGATGATTTAAGGTTAGTCCACAATTAATTTTACCCTGGAAACAATAGACATGAACGTTCTCTTGAGAAAAATATGAGGAGTTTTACTTTAGTTTGGTTGTGAGGAATGGCTGGTACAGGGAGAATGTGAATTTGTATTCATTGTATTACATGTATATTATATTACAAGGAATGTATTCCATCGGCAGTGTTATTGTACAGCATTATACAGTAGAAAATGTGACCAATAGCACTTTCAGGACCTGTAAGAGAACCGAGGATAATACTTTCCCATCCTTCTACCAATGTTTATTAGTCCCACGCCAGTAAGACCACCCTTTATTGGCAAATGCAGTTATCTCACTTGGCATCTGAGAAGCTTAAATACTAAACAGTCTGTGGCTTTTTAGTCTCTCCTTAATACACAGAGGATTACCCTTGTGAAGGACTACCTAAATAGAAAATGTGATTGCTTTGCTTTAACTACACTAAGCCTGTCTCTTTTTTTCCTGGCAACAGTTTTAAGCATCAGTGTTGCATCCATATTAAGTGTGAATTCCCTCGTGTAAATCCCATTAAGGTTAATAGAATTTTAGTTTTACTGCTTAATAAATTTCAAAGTGGATTAACTTTTGAGAAATATATAACCAGCCATAACGCACAGAACACAATCCCATATCAGCATACATATACTGTAGGAAGTGCTAATGAAAAAACATGATGAAGCAGCTTCATATGATACGTAAAGAAAATAGAATAGAATATTTCCAAGTCTGTAACTTGTCTAACATTTCAGTATAATTTTTCTTTTATTGTCTGTTGCTTTCTTTTGTCAATTCTACTAATTTTGAAATTACATTCTTCCAGCTTTTGTGCTTCTGGATTTAAAATAATAATGAATTATTTGAGACACCAGTTTTTCCAAGCTGGTAGATCATAATGCAATCTTATATACATAGTAATCACTGGAACCATTGTGGGAACTGAACAGTGAGAGAGTTGGTACTCAACTGCATGTATTTTAGGAAGATCATAGAATCATATTTTAAGAGGTTTGCATGACTTTATGTCACCTACATAACATTGTACATATTGACACTGTGAATTTGAAATTGGTCTATAGTATTAAGTATAGGCTTCTACTAAAATTACCATATTTGTCTCTCAGGAGCTTTCAGAGACTCAGGTTACTCCAGTTGCCTTTCTCTGAGTGCTGTTATATTGGATTTGCCGACTTTAAAACACATGCTTAAGGTAGAGGAACCTTTTTTCATTGGAGGCAGGCAACAATCCTGAACTTTTGGTCATTGGTGCTGCTCTGAAGTCAAGGTGAGGTTGTGTCTCCATGGGCTGGCAGCCTTTCCCCTGACCCTCTGTGGGGCTATGCCATTCCTCATGGGTGAGGGCCAGCCTTCTCAATGCCAAGTTTAGCTAACAAAAGTAGACAAAAGGTCTAAACTTTCCAATGCTCACCCATCTCTGCATTTCTGATTGAATTTTTTGCTTTTTCCCATTGTTCACATCCCTCTGTACATCTCACTCTTTATTTGTGTTGCTGTTGTGGTGAGTTGGGAAATCTGCTTATGTATAACTGTAAATTGCAGCCAAGGTGGTGAAACAGCAGATTATCTGATTATTAGTTATATTCAGGAGGCTGACCAAAAATGTCATTACAGGATTCCATATTTATTATCTCAGAGAATTCCATAACCAATTAGAATATGATTTTTTCTTTACATGCCAGTCCTGTAACTCTGCCTGTAATCTGAAAGTCAAGCTGTCATCTTTGCTTTTAATGAATTTTTTGCAACAGAAATTTACATTACAATATTGCTGCTAACTTGAGCCAGCATAGGACTGAGCCTGTTTTTATAGCTCTATTGCTTCTGCAAAGAGCTGGAGTGAAAAACGAAAGAAGTAAAAAAAGAAAAAAACCCCAAGAAATTCTTTTTGTTATAAAAATAAATAGTTGTGACACTAAGTAGTTACAGGAACACCAGTGGTTCAAAAGTAAAAAGGCAAGTCTTCATAGTCCTTTTTAATGACTATAACTGTACTTTTAATGTCTAATGGAATTAAAGAGATTCAATAGCATCCATCTAAACAGGCAAGGTGAGTTATGCTTCACTAATGTACATAATATCTTAAAATTGAAAAGCAGCTTAAATACAATTGATTTGTGCTAAGGAGAATTAGCTAGGAAGCTTAAGAGAGGTATCACTCAAGATTTCAGCCTCTAGCTTCCTTCTCATGGAAGGATCCAAACTGATGCTGTTTGCTTTACCTTCCAGTGTTCCAGGTCATGCTTGATTTCATCTTCAATTTCAGCAGTTTTCAGCAGCCAGCTATGCAAAATCTGAATGCCTGTATTTGTGATATAACCTAAAAATGCTTTCCCTTAAGAATCATCTGTAGTTCTTCATCTTTCCTCTGTGACAGGAACTTGCAGGTAGATTTGCAGCTGACTGTGTGACAAAGTTGTGCAATTCTGCCCTTATTCAGTCTGGGGTAAATTTGCCCAGGGTGAGTTAGGCTGTTGTACCTCTGATGCTGACCAATGCAACATGTGCATTTGCTGATGCACTTTTAACACCAGGGAGTACGTATTTTTTCTACAGCTTTTAAAAAAAAACAGTAGATAATTAATGGTTGCAGAAGTGTTCAGTATTATCCTAACTTTCAAGATGAGGAACCTGAGGCAGATGACCGAGGCAATCTGTTACAGTGCACTACCACAGTCACAAAGTGTGTTCAAGGCATTTATCAAAAGAATGAACAGTTGCAGAAATCGACACATGTTTCAGACTTTCCTAATTTTTTTTGCCCACAGGAAAAATAGTCAGTATTGGTATCATTGCAATGTGTCATTAAGAAGCTGTAAAGTGGCTGCCTCTGCTGTGCAGTATACTTGTACAGCTTCATGTGTGAACACTACAAGTTAACTTTTAGGTAGCATGGATTTATCTTGGAGAGCTGGTTTACAGCAGATTTTCATTTATCTGTTCTATAAGTATCTTGAGGAGTAATTGTGAAGGATACTTCATGTGGTCAGGTTTTTTTGGTTTAACAACACACTGGTTCTTGGGTTTCTTTTTAATGAAATACTTCTGCCATTGTTTCCTGTACTTCCCACTACCCAGTTCCACTTCTGACTCATCTCAGTGCTGATGAGACTTTGAGAAGCCACATGTACTCTATCTGTAAGGAGAGTTTTGGTGAGACAGTATCCATGTGCAAAACTTTAAGAGACCATGCATAGGAAGAAATCAATTTCACTTGACCCTTCTTATTTGGACTGTTCTTTAAACTACCAAACATCCAATTTTTTTTCCTTACTTGAGAAGAATAGGTAATGGCAAAGTTTAAAAATATGTATTATGTAAATCTTTATTTGGTAATGGATTATTTTATACAGTTCAGCTCTATGGATATGGGTCTATTTTCCACAGATCCTGCCAAGAGAGTTTCCATTCTGGGAC
Organism: Scopus umbretta; assembly: GCA_013400535.1. Classification (NCBI taxonomy): domain Eukaryota; kingdom Metazoa; phylum Chordata; class Aves; order Pelecaniformes; family Scopidae; genus Scopus; species Scopus umbretta. The sequence continues at coordinate 10,091 of VZTL01037155.1, forward strand.
TTCCTACTTATTTCTTCCAGCTGCTTCTCTTTCTTATCCCTTCTGTTGTTATTCTCCTCCTGTCTCCTTGTTTTCACTACTGATGGAGGAGAAGCTTGGTTAGACTTTGAAATCATAATATAAATGTTCTTGGCAATTGTTTCTTTCTATACTCTTTATAATTATTCTCCAGTGATTCCAATTGTATTTTCCAGTTGGAGACCTGTGGACTGCATTGCTCTGTCAGAATGTTAAAGGTGCGAATAAACTTTTAAGAGGATTCATAAGGAACAAGTTTGAAATCGAGACACAGTGGAAGTAACACAGTGGCTAAAATGTTGTTGGCTGTGTTGGCCAGAGTGATGCAGGAAGGAAAACTCTTTAAATAGATCTTCATTTCCTGCCTAGTCCTTAACCTACCCCACAAAGTCTGTCTGCAACACAAAGCCTCCTATCAATCTCGCCTTGCAAGTTTGCCATCAGCAATAATGGGATTTGTGGGACTTGTTGACCCAGCCTTCCTCGATGGTGTGGTACTGGTTAAATGCGTGAAATGGGGGTGTGCGTGCATATGTCTTTGTGCATCATTTGAGTCCTCTATTGTATTAATGACTTAGTGTTAAAAGAAGAAAGAAGAAGGTTTTTTTTATGTCTGTGGAAGTCATTTGACTACCTGTTACCCTGATGGCATTAATCCTAGTCTTATCAGAAGTGAATCGGTGCTCCTTCCTGCAAAAAAACCCCAAACAATGGGCGTGGAGGCAGCAAAGTGCTGTTTTCTCACATGTGAAAGTATTTGAGGAACTAAGTTCTTTGTTTGTTTGTTTGTTTGTCTCTGTGTGTGTGTGTTTGTTTTCTCTACTTTTGGAACATATTAGAAAGCATCCTGCTCTTGTTATTTCTTTTGAATAGTCTATTTTCTGTAGAAAGTAATTTCCACATGGTAAACTCCTATTCATCAAAACTGTGCCAAATATGTGCCATTTTAAAGCTAAATATATGTTTTTTTATTTTACTTTAAAGCAAGCCAAAATACATACCAAGAACATAGCTCTGGATGGTGTTGGTCCTATTTTCAAATGAGTATTTACTGTGTGAGGCACTTCAGTGCAACAAGCTGAGTTGGTAAGGGGCTGCTTTATGAATGCAGTACAGAAAGCAGTATTTCTTCTTCCTCTTACTGTGAATTTATGTTTTAATTGTAAAAATATGTATTTGTCTATTTTTGGTGAAGCGTGCAAAGCATGATCTTGCGTGCCTAATGCAGTCATACCTGGCTCCCTAACACTCTCCTTTCACTAACCTTTTAAGAGTGTTTCTCTAGCAGATATCAAGATTACAAAAAAAGTTTGATTTGGAGGAAGTAAAGTGTTAGAACTTAGGAGCTTCTGTGTCAACTCTTGCATCCTTCTATAGGTATGACTGGCTGAGGTACAGGAGTGTATTTTTGGTCCTATTTTTCTTCCCTCTTGATGGGTGTTAGTAAGTCTTTCCTTTTGTCATGTGCTGGTGATTATTTTTCTTCCTTGGCTTGGTCAGGATGAGAAAAATTCCTTAAACAAGCTCTCCCATTCTTCTACTACACACCAAAACAAGGCCCCACTTCAGGCCAGAATAAATAGGGAGATTCCAGGAGTTACAGGACCACATGGTAAATATCTTTTTCTTCTTTTTTTTTTTTTTCTTTATAAAATATTAAAAATTGCTCTTTCTCTATTTTGTAAGTATTGCATTTTACAGATCTGGCTCAACTTTTCCCTTTCTAAAAAATTAAAAAATGTTACTGAGCAACTATGTTAGCAAATGCTGAAACTAAAAAACTGAATGGCCAAATTAAGGGTGTATTATAAGGTTTATAAATTTAAAAAAGAAAAGTTTTATAAAGAATTGAAAGTAATCCAAAACAGCAGTAATATCTCTTTAATCACATGGAAAAGAATTCTAACTGGCCTGCAACCTTGCTGACTTAGGGAAATCCAGTAATTAAAAGTAGGAATAATTTAGCAATTTCACATTTTACTTGGACACTTGAACTGAGCTTTGCTTGCAAATACAATATGGTTCTGTAAACAGGGTCAGGTCAAGTCACTCTCATTAATAAGTTGTTTTTTTAGAATATGAGCTTGGTCTCCCTGAAACAGCCTGAAAAATCATCCTAGGTTTTCTGAATAAACTCAGCTGGGAAAAGACATCTATCAGTCTTCTCCCAAGAATGTAGAATTTGGGGGTTTTAGTGTTGAAATGTTATTGGCCTTTGTTGTGAAACTTCCAATTATTAAACTTCTGATATACTTCTAATTAATAGATGTTTATTTTTCATTGCAGCATTTTCCAATCAAAAGTCAAAGCAAGCTGATTTTCAAGTGTCAGCTGCATTAGCAACTTCTTCAATGAGAGAGTGGAAAAGAAAATCACCTCTCTGATAGGATTTCTGGTGCCACTGCATGAAAAGTAGCTGGTGAAGTCTTTAGAAATCAAGTTCCCGTGTAGAGACACTTTTTTGTATAGAAAGAATATTACATTTGATAGTAAACAGGACACAGGACTCCTTCATGTTGAAGACCTCCTTACAAGGACATAAAAATAAATGTGAAAATCCAGCAGGTTACATAATGTTAGACTATTTTTTTAAAACATATGTATCAATTTGCATATGATAGGGTGAATCAGTGTACAATGTACATAATGGATTCAAAGATCAAAATGCTACAATAGTCAATTGAAAAGAAAAATGTAAAATTGTACCAACCAGTAACCTTCATAAGGCAACATATAAGCCAGTGGGTTTCTTTTTTTAGGTCTTTTTTCTTTAACCTGTATAAGGGACAGCTCTTTATTCTTACAGTCTTCCTGTAAATGGAGAGGCAACATACTTTGGTAAAAATTCAGGAAATATTTCAGAATTTTGGGGCCTAAAAGAGGAAAAGACACCTATAATTTTTCTCAATGGGAACAGTGGTACCTCTGTCCCTGAAATTGGTTGTGCAACATGGAGGCAAGTATTGAGGACTGCAGGCAGGACTTGTTTCTTTTGTCCAGTAAGCACAGCTGACAATTGATGCAAGAAAATCATTAAGGCATATTACTTTCACAGTTTTCTTCCCCATTGCCACACAGGCACACCAGCAGCTGGTTCAGCATCCAGCCCACCTGAAGGTAAGAAGCAATGGACACCCTCTAAAATAGATGTGCTGGTTGGAGAAAAGTGTCTATCCGCTTCTAGTTGTTGCCCTTTAGGAGTTTCCAGCCATCTGCCCCTAGCTGTTCATGTCCCTTCTGCCAAAAAAAGGTGCTTAGACATCTGGCAGAAGGAATTCAATTGATTATCATTTCTGAGATCAAAAATGACCTGCCAGGTTATCAATTAACCACCCTCCTGCTCATTAGTTTGAAGGCATAAGCATGTTACGTATGAACAACTGATGCTGCAGCTTTGAGGATAACCTGGGTGCAGGGGAAAATTTGGAGTAAAAATTTGGAGCAAACTGAAACATTTGCTGCTGCTGCATGGATTCTGCCTGCTTTTTCACAGTGGGAGAGAAATTGGGAGGCTTCTTCTCTCCTTTCCTTCCTCTTTTTTGATACAAATGTAAAAAATAATCTTCTGAATAGATGCTACTGTGGGACATGTATGTCCAGGTCCTAGAAGGAGTGTACACGTGTTCCCCTTTGCCCATTTCAGTCTTTTTTCAATATTTTAATCATAATTATTTTCTGTTAGCTATTTGTTCCTATTATTTCTTATTATTAACTTTTATTATTAACTATTATGTGTTCCAGCTGTGAATCCATTACCATCCACTGTTAGGAGTGGCATCCAGGTCACCCTCAGCAGGTGGCGGCCCTCTCTCCCCACTCCTTCCAGCCCCGGGGGACAGTGTGGCTGTTCGTCCAGCTGTGGTGGAGGTAAGAGCAGCCCCCACTCCTCTGTGTTGCCTGGTCTGGATGCTGTGGCACTGTGGAGGTCAGCTCCCCCCTGCCCCAGTCCAAACCTCATTAGCTGCTTTACAGTAAATGTGGTGACTTGCACTACCAATGAATGCAGCCAGGGCATTTTTCTATGAAATTTACAGTTGTTTTGATGTTTCTAGATACCAGCTTGCTCTACATGCCTCTCTGGAGGAATGAACTTGCATTTAGAGGAATGACAATATGTCACTCCAGATCTGCAAAAGACAACGTAAGGTCAGTGAAGAGAAGCCTTCACTTTCCCATAGTCCGTTTCTATGTATAAATTGGCACTTGATGCTCATCAAAGAACAAGAAATATTGGATATGCTCTAAATGCCCATTGTATTTTTAAGCCAACTACCTGATGGAAGTCATCACTTATATGTAAATGAACTGTCAATGGCTTGCCTCTGTTGGCAGTCGCTGGACTGTGAAGGGTATGTCTTAATAAGAACCAAAGCTCTTCACAGACTTTGATTTACTGGAAATAAAATAGAAAAGTCCTCTGAGACTACAAAGGACACTTGTTTCAGATAAAATGTCTAGACAGTAGCAATATATTTGGGGATTTTATTATAGCAAAACTGCAAATTAGAACAGAGTGCTGAGAAAGTTCCTATGACCCAGCTGAGTTCAAAAACACTGTTTCAGACTGATCCATGAAGTACTTATACTCAAATTAAGTTCATGAGCATACAAAAAGGGAATGAAAACATGTGCAAGGTCAATGTTCAGGTTTGCTAGAACTCTAGAGCTCCCCAGATTTTACATTCTCTTTGACAAGGGGGGATTTGCAATTCAGCTGTGATTTAAATCAGTTAAAGAAAACACAAGTCACGCATTATGTTTCACTGCATTAGATAACAGTCTGCTTTACAGTCAATTGCTGTATGATGGCTTTTTTCTTTGATTATTGAAAATAAAACACAAAAGAGAGATTAATTCTGTGAAACGTTACATTTCAAAATGAAACTGAGGCATGCTTTGGCTAAGACATGTCTGTCTCTTGTTTTAAGGAAGGCAAATCATACAGCATTTCTGACAAAGATGTGGAAATTTCAGAACATCCTGTTTACTGGAAAACCATTACTGTTACTAAAACTGTGGGTTTATTATTATCATCATTGGCAGTTTTTTACCATCCAGAATTTTTGGAAGCTTTACTGAATTAAAAAAAAAAAAAAAGAAAAAAAATTATTGGGGTGAACTTATACTTTTTATCATAGTCTATGTAACCTGGGCTCAGTATTTTTGCCCAAAAGAATTTAAATGCCAAATACAAATATAGTCTGTGAGAGCTTAGATACTTAAATTAGAACTTCGGTCGCCTGTATGGCTAATGGAGAATACAGAAGGCAATGCAGTGAAGCATCAATTTCCAGCACCAGTGCTCTAAATCATCTTCCATGTGATTTATCCAGCTTTCCAGGAATCATCCTGCACTCCTTGCGATCACCTCCTTTTCCATCTGTACAGAGATCAAATGGAGACACATGGTGGTGCACCCTACCAGCATTTCTTTCCAGTTGCCACCTTTGGTATTGGAAACTCTAGCTTTAAAAGAAACACATCAGTCACTAATTTTCAGAGAATTATCGCATTCATGGTTGTTTTTCCACACACCTGAAACAACAGCTCTGGGAGGTGTGAACTGCCTGGGAACCTATGTGACATGTTGCATCAGATAATTAAAAAAAATCAACTTTGTTAGCTGTCAGTTTTTTCACAGTGCAGGTTTATGATGCTTGACGGAATGTAACTCATCTGTGATGTGAGTCTCAAAGCAGAGACTTGTATGGTGCTCTCAGTCTTTGAGTGCTAGTTTTGAAGTGGAAGGTCAAGGTTGAATAATTCTTGCTGACCTGCATGAGATAACCCATTTGCCATCGCCATCCAAATATAAAACTAGAAATAGTTTAAGAGGATCAGGCTGAGTCTGCAAGTAATCTGAAATCTTATCGCTGAGAGGTATGAAAGGCCCCTTCCAATTCAATAGGCTACTAACTCTGAAAGCAGGAACAGTAGCTATTCAGTGTCCTTTTGAGTGCATAGAAATCTAGATTTTGCTCAATGCTTGTGTACTTAGGTATTCTATTAAATGATAGTGGCCTATGGTTTTAGTTCCACTGTAAAATTAATACAAGCCCTAAGGTTAAATGGTACACATTGTCAGCATGATGACTGCATTAGCTGTAGCTGTTCCAAAAATAAAATTTATTTGATAGTAACTGCATTTCTACATAGTCCAACAGATGAGTCATCAGATAATGTCCAAAGAGATCAATTTTATTTATACTTTCAGAAGATTAATATTCACTGTTTTCTAAATCTAAGGGTATGCATAACAACAGACAGAATTAAATCTAAGAAACGTACATGGATAATCAGAATGTCTTTTGGGGCTTCCTACTGATTCAATATTTGATACTCTGATCATAGCCACAGTGTACCATGTTATCTTTTATCCTGTCATATGACTGGTAAATACCATTACAAATACAAAATTAACAGACTCAATCCCATGCAAGTATAATTTGATGCAAATCATAGTAGATTGTTTACAAACTCCTCAAGAAGGCTTTCTACCCCATCTATCCTGGCATGCAGTCCTTCAAATATTTGACAAGTCACTGTTGTCAGAGAGTACAAAGAATGAAAAAAATCACATGCAATATTAGAAAATTGAGGCTAAAAACCACAAGGAACCAGATTTAGAGTTATCTTTAAATAAGCAAAGGGCACATATTCCTACCTATGTCTTCTTTGTTTTGAAGTATGTGTTTCAAACATTGCCTGTTGTCACGGAAATCATGAAAAGGGCTTTTTTCCCTGATTCCCTGATATTATACCTACGAGCAGTACAGTGTTCTAGTAGTTTCACTGCCTGAAGTATTATCTGCAACATCTATTTTGCGTTCAAATAAGTCCTATATTTAGAACCTATTTTTATTCTGCCTAAAGTATACAGTACACTAGACCTTAATGTACCCTCTAACATGGGCACAGAAGATGTAGGCTAAAAATAGGTATTACACTAGAAGCAATAATTTGTTTGAAAGCCATCACCTGAATTCCCAAGCAGTAGTGAATGATTAGGAGTTGCTTGTCTTCTCTGCTGAAGAGAAACCTCCTCAGCAGATCCTCTTTTGCAGTTGGCAAATTTGAAATTTGTACTAAAATAGTAACAGAAATAGTTAGAAAAATTTCAACATGCCATTAACTCCTGCAGGAGGATGAAGTACTATTTGTGAATTCCTCTGAGCAATAGTTACTTTTCAGTGCTTTATTTTCTCCAATGGGAATAAGGAGGATCAGTAGGAGTAGCAGTGAGGAAGAAAAATAAAATTGTTTATTATTGGACCAATTGAGCCCAGTGAGATGAAGGCCAAATTGGTTTTTGCTTGTCTGAGTTTGATTTTCGAGTCAGTCTGGATGTGTTTTTTGTTTAGCAGAGAACTTCAGTGAGGAGTATGTTATTTTATGACTGAGGCCAATAGAAAGTCATTGGCATAATAAAACTGCAGATTTTACAATTTCAACGCAGCTGCTCCGTGACTTTTAAGCAACTGTGAAATCACATTGTTTAAACTGTGTTTATAAAGACTGATGCCTGGATCCATCTTTTATCTTCCTTTTTTCTGGAGAACTCAACAGAAATCCCTCAGATGAACAACTGGTATTGCAACCTAACCATTTCGGTGAGTGTTTGCAAACCTCCATTTAGAAATAACCACCTGGTCACCCTGTGTTATACTCATGTATGAAAATGAACATGATGTTACCAGTATCATCAATGAATTTGGTAATGCTAATTTACCTCTGAAAATCTATTCTTTTAATGAGAAACATGCTTATTTGGATGTCACACCAATTACGTGCAATGCCCTGAGCAAACTGGCATTTCAATTGTTTTTACAACTCTTTTATGACTTCTTAAACTGCAGCAGTTGGTAGTATTTGGACATATTGTTATACTGTGTTATCAAAAGTATAAATACCACATTTATAAGAAGTATTGCTTGCTTCTCATGGACCAATTTCTTTGCAGCGAGAGGCGAATTCTGGACCTTGGCTGCAGTCAGGACCTATGCCCTGATCCTGTGATCCCATAAACATCCACGGATGTATTTACGTAAGTAATATCTAAGTGGGTTTGTTTGGTTTTTTTTCTGAAGTCCCAACACTTAAGTAAACTTACTTGTTTAGCAGATTAGGACTTAAAGCTAGGTTTTAGGTCTACAATCCAAAACATTCTAAGACAAAGTTGAATCCCCCCTTACTGACAACAGAGTATCCATGTCTGGCAGCTCTCAATGAATTAAGTGCGTCCTGAGGGTTCAGCCTGCTGCCTTGCATCTGCAGATGTGTCAGGCCCCACTCCTACAGCTGTGGATGCAGCTGGGGAAAGATGGGTGTTTGCAATAAAAAGGGGCTAGTGATGTGGGGAGGAGAGATGTGAAGCCAGCATGTTTTGTGTGCTTGCCAGAAGAATGGTGACAAGGAATAGCTTGTCTACAGTAAGGGTCACGATTAAGTTACAGGGTAGGAGCTAATTCTTGTGGTGATTGACCCTTAAGATTGAGAAGACCAATAGGTTAAGAGTCCTGTAGAAAAATGGAAATCTAGTTCAGAGGTTTCTGTGTATTTTGTTTGGCTTTTGAGCTTTGCCAAAAGCCTTAAAGAAAGAGCCCAGCAGCTGCTGCCCTGAAAGAAAAATAAGATGTAGAGGAGGCTCTGAAGAGACAGGAAAAATGTGACAGAACATTTGAATTGGAGACAGCAAGTTTGTGATACATTTGAAAGAGGGCATAGACTTCAGAGGAACCTATAAAAAAACTGCATACACCTTTATCAGTATCTTCTGGGATAAAAGTATTCAGGATATCATCAGAATGGTGTACACAAATCATATGATCAACACAATGGATGAAACCGGAAAGTCTGAGAGCTTGAGTGGAAAGGATTGTATAGCAACTTTTAAATTGTTACTCATGACTTAAAAAGTAGTGAGAAGGAATAAAATTATCCTTTTATATATAAAATTATCCTTTTAAGTAGATTAACTCAGTTTATTGTATGTGATTCCAAGGGTCAGATCTTCTTATTTACACAAGTTTTACTCAAGAGTGGTTTCTAGGTGTCAATGGAGTTATTATAATTCTTACAGATGTAGAGAAAAATTAAAGTTTATCACCAACAGGATTTTTGGTTTTTCACGTTACAGCCCATGTGCAGTATGAGAAACAAGTACAGTCCCATGTTCTTAGGCAGGTAAGAAGCCACACTGAAATAAAAGTGCATCGCAGGACCAGCTCTCAAGATTACACCCAACCTAAAGTTACCACAGCCAAAATTTTTACACACTTAGCCTCATGTGTAGAGGTTGCCTAATGCTTTGGTAGACAGAAAGAAAGTGTACTGCCAAGGCATTGTTCCTTTGCAGTACAGGGTATTTCCACAGTATGCATGTGGAAATCAATAAAATAAGGCATGTTTTAGATTCAAATCGTGTATGCACAGACATTCCTCTGGGTGTAGGAAAGCTTTTGGACCTGTAGAGACATCCTTGGCTTTTATTAATAATACTGTCTCTCTCTAATGTTAATATGGTCATCAGTAGTGGTTAGTTATTCCTATACTTGGATTTGAATGATGCCTTCTGCACACTCAGGAGGGAAGAGGGAAATCGTTACCATTTCCCCTGCATACAGTGCTCCTGCACAACTGAAGGGATGCAGTGTGTAAAAGGAGTGGATTCATGCATGAAATGTACTGGTTAGATAAAACCTCGACCCAAGTCTGATGTATTTTTTAATATGCATACAAAAATAATAACTCAGGGATTCAGTTTCTATTTTGTTTTTCCACTGCACAAAGAAAACAAAAGTACATCTGTTGCTAGTCTTTCTCACTCATTTCTTTGCCATCTCAAATTAAGACGAATTGCTTATGCTTGTCCCTTGAACAATAACACTGCTCAAATACATAAACTGGGATCTCCTTCCGACAAGTTTTAATTGTGGGATGAGTCAAGCTGGCATTTACCTAGAAAGTTCACACATGCAAATACTCTAGTGTCAGACTCTGTCTATGCTGCGTTATGAAAACAGGAAGCTGAATTTCACAAATGTAGTGAAGAAAAGGTGTGGCATTTGCAGTGAGTCTGGAAATTCAAGGACCATTAAAAAACTTCCCAGCAATGCACGCAATGAGCATATCAGGTTCTCTTGCAAGGAAGGGAAGAGAAGGCTGTATCCGACTGGCACATCAGGAACTATGCCCTGGGTCCATGCGTAATGTTAGGAGAGGAGACAGGAGGTGGATCGGAATGCAGAACTCGGTAAATTCACAAAGTGGAAAGAGCAGAGTGCCCTGCTGCTTCTTGAAAAGAGAGTCTTATTGAAGTGGGTGTTTTCCCAGAGGTTTCAGCAGAATTCAGGAACCAGACTATATATGTATGGTTCTAAAACCAGGACCATGGCGGATGTTTAGCATGTTTTTAATATGTGGGAGTGTATTCTTTCGTAACCATAGAACGAACAAAGGAGTTTTTGAGTGTGGTACTGAATGTCTACTCCTGATGACAGAGTTCATCTCTGTTTGTTAATACATACTTATGCATGGTACAAAAATATGAAAGCAAAATTATTTAAGAAATTCTGCATCTCCACTCGTGTGTTTCAAGGCTGCCACCTTGCTACAACATAGATATCAAACAGTGAAACACCTGGGCAGCCCCAGCGCTTGGATCAAGACAAAAGTACAGAAAGGGACACCTATAGCATACCTGAAACTTGAGAAGAGAGGGCAAAGTAGCCTGTTGGCTTTCTGGTCTTGACGGAAGACCCATGTCTCTCTCAGCTTCTTGCAATCTCATATGTCTTGTATGCACAATGTGGTGCTTGATCTGTTAATTATTTGTAAGCCCAGAAGCTTTGATACAGCAGCATAATAACTGTTGACAGAGAGAGTTCCTCCAAAATTACAGGGGCAATGTAGAATTCACCCACTTACTGCTGACCTGGGACACAAGAAAATTAGTTTATATGTTCTGCTCACATCAAACCTGGCTGCAAATGTACCCCAAATTAAACACATTTAAATTGCACTGAGTTCTTGCAAAGGGAGCAAAATTTATTCTGGACTCGACTTGATGCCATGAAATATAATAGAGTTTTGCAATACCTTGATATTATGTAACTGACACACAATACAGCACACACAAAAAAGCAAATATCGAGTTCATTGTGCTCTACAAAATGATATTTGAGTGACCTAGGGAGACATCAGCATGGTGGTTCAGGATGGGGCTGCACAGCAGGGACTTATTTCTGAGTGGGTAAGGATCACCTTTAAACCTACCCACTAAAATGAGAATGGATTCGTATTTCTTTCCTTCCTGTTCGGCAGAAACAGAAAGGAATCAGTAAGTACAAGCTCTGAGACTGCAAGGTTATAAAAAGCAAGAGCCTTAACTTTCCAGTAGAAGTGAAGATCTGGTAATGTTTATATACTTTGCTTTGAGTTTGCAGAACATGACACGCATATTGCTTTCCGTGAAACAAAAAGAAGGTGGTGCTTTATTAATGGGAATTGAGCTGCTTTTGTTTCTTCCTGGCTTCTCCATTTGCTTTATTCTTTTTCAAAATCTTGGTGCAAAAATTGAGAGAGCAGGAGAACAGCACAGCACTGATGTAATTGTAAAATATATATTTCAGAAAACAACAAAAGCAAATATATTTTAAAAAGCAGGGGAATACTTGATAGCCTACATATTTATAATTGAAAGCTGTTCAGAAAGGAATTACTTTTTTGTTCACTCTAAATTGTTCTAATCCCAAGACAAAAATCTTCTTGGATTCCAGGAACTAATAAATCCATCAATCAGCAACTAAGGGATAAAACCACCTGAAATTACCAACAGGAAATAAAAGATAATAACGAGAATCCACTGTTGAAAATAAATGTTTGTCAAAGTAGGAAGGTAAAATTGGTATTACAGAAAGCAGAGCCCAAAATATCTCTATCTATTTTTTCCTTTTTCTTTTTTTTTTTTTAACTAAAGAAGGTCACAGTGTCCTTTTCAACCATGGATTTCTAAGATGTGATTGTTTTGTGTAATGTCTTAACATTCCTTTAATGAAATTTTGATGGGTCCATTTAAAAAAATTATCCCCACACTTTCACCAAACTATAATCAGTGAACTAAAATCAATCTGATTTTGCAGAAAAAGTATCTAGAAGTGGATACAGCACAGTTCTTTCATTGATATCACATTACCTTTTGGAGTTAACCCAGACTCACTTGAGGTTTACATGTAAACCTGACTCACTATGGGTCTTCCATTCATATCTGATCTGCTTCCAGATCTGATGTCAATGGAAGCACTGTATACTCTGTGCTGCCACTAACCAGCTTGGCCTCCCTCCAGAACTTAATGTTTTTCTTCAGTTGCATCAGTGCCTCTGAGCAAAAGAGAATGACATCCGTATGTTTTAAGATTAAAGCCGAGTCAACATTTCAAGTGAAAAAATGCACGCTTTTGTAGACCTACAGTAATATGGTGAAAGGGTAAATGTCTTGAAATAACAGTTTTGGTCTCAAAGCTGCCGAGGCCATTGTGTATGCTACATTTTCTTGAAAGAGATCAGCAGAAAGATTGCCATAGTTTTATTTTGGCAGCTAAATTTTGAACTGTATAATTTACTATATTTTTTTTGAAATCTAAGAAGAAAATTTGGCAATAAATATGTTGATAAACTCCCATTTAAAGCAAGTGAAAGAGCAGTTTCACTCAGAAAGCTGATGAAGAGAGCTAGGAGTCTATTACTGCATGTAACAGGGCTCAAAGGTGTTTTCTGAGGAGAAATTTGTATTATTGCAGTTGCATAATGCAACAAAAGCAAATAGATCCCAAACAATACGAGTCACTTGCACACACAATGAGACCAGACGGGCATTTCAGAGTCATTTATTGAAGAATTCTTCAAACTCTTCCACAAATTTTAGCACTGAACTTACCAGTCCAAGGGGTTTTATTTCACCTAAATGTGCACCTGCAAGGCAGTGCTGCACTGGCTGTGCCTGGGCACCTCTGCCCCAGTGCACCATAAAAGCTAATGTTCCTTCCAGCATGCTGAGGACTGTGCTAGGGAACCAGTGCTCCCCCCACCATGTAAAAATATCACAGACAGAGAGGAAGTGGTTATAAATGCATTGTGGAGAGGGTAATTTAATTTGTAATCTGGTAAGACCACATACTCATACCTTACTCCAGGCTAAGCAGGACCTTACTGGAGACACAGTGATGGTAAGATCATCTCATATGCGTACAAAACAACTTTAGGAGTCATTGCTTGGTTAATTTTGTCTTAATTCATTTATATTTTTCCAAAAGCATGATACCCTCCAAATATATTTTGTAATAAGTTGTGAAGGACTTGAAAGGCTAAAAAGGACTGTGTAAAGTCACTCCAAGAGTATTTTTTTAAAATTAATTCCTTTTTGTTGTTGTTTTTTGTTTTTGTTTTCTTAATGAGAGTGAGATGGGAAATGCTTGGTCCTTACCAGGTTTCTTTACTTGTTAAAACAATTTCTGAAGCTGTTTCCATATATTAGCAGGTAAAGTGAGCTAAATTCTTGGACCTTTACAAGATCAAGATGACTTCAGCTCCTGTTTGCTATGGAAACTTAACAGACAGGTCTAACCACCACCTAATTAGATAAACATGTCCCTGATTTTAGCTCATCTGTGTCACTTGACCAAAGATCTGATTACAGTGTTTGAACTGTTTATTAGTTTCCCTGAGTCTTTATTCACGAAATCACCAGCAAACACATATCCACAGGGTCTGTAATACACCAAACTGCTTTGTAATGTGCAACATGGAATAAAACATGCCACATTTCTGCAAGGGTGATTACTTTTGCAATAGCTGAAGCAGTGCAAGATAGGTGCCTATATGTTTCTTTATCCCAATGCCTGGTGAAAGGTTGAGGGGTTGAAGCAAATGCAGAGCGTGCTGTCATTTGCCTCTTCTTCTCCATGGTGGGAAGGGGACAAGCCGTGGTGTGCTGAACTGGGAAAATACAAGAAAATGACAGATGCCACCACTGCTACAATGCACCTCTGCCTTCTGTTCTATTTGCAGGCATTCTCAAGTGCATTTTGCAGATATTTTTCATAGCTTTCTAGAGCATTTTCTTATACTGCTGTGCAGAAAAGCCACACAGGAGAGATCTTTATTTTATTAAATCTAAACATAAAAAGAAAATTTCACAAATCTGTTGGTCTGGCTGTTTCCCAGTCATATGTCCTCTGAATTACATTACCACAATATTCCAGACATTAAATTAAAGACAGTAGGAACAAGTATAGTTGACATCTGTGCAAAATTTAAAACTAAGGAACTTCCAGTGGTTTCTTTAATCTGAGCCAAATTATGGCTTTTACCACGCTCTTCCTTCTATAATGCCAATTTTTTTTTTCCTCTCCCTCTCAAATACATTCACAAGATCACAACCATGCAGCTGCAAGGCATCCTGTGCTGTTCCTGTGTGGGCTGGCCATGCCAGTGGTCGCACCAGAGAGAGGGTGCCGGCTCATCTCTGAGGGGTCACTGCACTGGCTTCCTCACTTTTTAGTATCACCAGGAATGTGCAGTGCCTGGAAGAGGTTATCTCTGGTGTGCCAGGCATAACTTTCATACCTTTTTTTTTTTCCAACGTGGGGAAGAAATTAGTAGGAGTTAAATTTCCTTTCTAAGAGGAGTGTGCAGCACTGAAACATGGTATCCAGGGAGACTGCAAAACCTCAGTCCTTAGGGATTTTAAAGACTTGCCTTAGCACAGCCATGGCTGACCTGAGCTAGTGCTATGGGCGGGGGCTCGGACTAGATCACCTCCAAGGTCCCCGTCCAGCAAACATTTTTAATAGTCACTATTCAATCATTGGGGAAACGGGCGATGGCCATTGCTAGCGGCAGAGCAATGATTGCTTAACTGTAACTATGACTTGTGATGATCTATCCACAGTGAGGTAGAGGAGTTTTGCTTTTTCTCCTTTTCTTAGGCTGAAAGATGTTAGTGGCTTCTAGTAAACATGTCTACCAAGCACTCAAAGATATGGTTAAAGTGAATGAGCACCCTTTCACTCAGGGCAACTGAATGTCCTGGTGAGTAGTGGTAGTGGAGAAAGCCACAGCTCAAGGCAAAGCCTTCTGTGGTCAGACCAATTAGAAGCTAAATCGCATGCACACACTTATATGGGTGAAAGAGAGAGAAACAAAGCAGCTACTCAGCTGAGGCTGGCATGCTCCTGCTGCAGGTTCCCCCCAACTCTTGCCCTACAGTGCCCACCACCATCCCTGGGGCTCCTCTCTGCTGTGTACCTGTGCCATGGGCTGGCCCACACCGGAGCAAATCAGGATGCCTTGTGATTCCCTGCGCCTTGCTTTCCTCTGTGTTTGTTCAGCTGTGAGTATATTGGTGGTGGATGTGTTGCTTTGGCATTGCAGAAGGAAGAGTGTGGTAAAGGCGCTGTGTTTTCCACATTATCTGACTGATACCATTCTTCTTTCCTCTTAAGAGAAACAATCCACTATGGCTTTGAGATTGCCTTAACCACATAGGCCAGGAAAAAAAAAAAAAAAGGAAAAATGTTCAATTTTGACTTGGTATACTTGGTATAGTATTTTCTGTGGAGTTGATCAGGCAAAGATAAATACAATCTTGTGTATTGCCTCAGAAGAAGCATCATTTCTCTACCTTTAATATTTCCATCAAGAACTATTTTGGTGTGGAGAAGCTTTTTTTTTTTGCATGTTCTTTTCCCAAGGCAGAAAGGAGTAAAATAACTTGAGAAAACATTGATGCTTTCTACCACAATGAAATTAATACTTTGCATGGAAAAATACCTGAATGCTAGTAGAAATTAACTTTTTATTTTCTGCTCTAAATATCAGTTCAATCTACTTCACTTTTTTGTTATATTTGGAGATTCTGAGGTACAGAAATGAAAGCTGGGAGTATACTTTCCTGTTTTTAAAATGTGAAGCCATGTTCTGCTATGTGGACTTAGGAGAGATGGCTTACAAAGACTGCACATTGTAATGAGAACCAGGAGGACTGCGTCTAAATCTTATTTTTATAGAGCACCAATGGTCCTTTGATGCATCCCTGTGTGTTATCACTTTGAGTTCATTGTCATTAAGGTTGTACAATAATGAATAATTGTGGGGAAAAGTAGGATCTTCTCATGCTTCTGGGCAAGAGTTCTGTTTCCTACAGGTTTGTTACCCCTCAGGTATGAAAATTGAATTGGGAACTCCCCCTTTCAGTTTCCAAGGTAGGGTGGTTGGATATGGTCCCTGGGACAGGGAGGTGACAGCCACTCATGGAGGCCAAGCAGACATTGAGGAGGACCCTGGCACACAGTAGCTGAAGTACCAGCCACAATTCTTCCCCACCTACCTGACCCACACATTTGTAAATGAAAGTATGATGAGATAGTGGTGCTCTGGCAACTAGCACATTGACAAAGCAGTGTTTGTCAAGTAGAATGTAGTCAACACCCTCTTGCTCTTAGCTTGGGAAGGCAGGCATGAGACATCCCCTCTCCTAGGCTTCAAGCAAAAAGTGGAAATTACAGCGTGTATAAGCCTCCACCATCTCTGTTCTTTGTTTGTTAGGTGCTGGCAACCTGCTTATGGCACTGCAAGGCAGAAATGTGAATTACAACCATCCCCTGCAACATCTTCACCTTAAGGTCCAGACCTCAACTTGAGTGTCTGCACAGGCCGTCAGTTTTAATGAAGTGTGTGGGGAATATCCTGTGAGTAAGTCTGTGCATATTGTTCTCTCTGAGGGATCAGAGAGGAGGGAATAATTTGTGATGTTTTATTTCTATTTCCTTGTTCTTTTTCATTTATTTGCTGTTCAGTTATGATTTTTAAACAGCTACAAACAATGAGATTCAAATACAAAGTCCAACTGTTTTTAACATCAGCCAGATATCTGATATCTTCTTGGCAATCTGGGATCTAGAAATCAATGAATAAATTGCCATCATCCAGTGACTAAAATAGTCATCTGAATAAGTACAGCACAGATGTGCCCTTTCACTTTGCTAACATGTACTGTATGCAGAATACCTTAAACATGATGCAATGTCATGTTTCATAATACATGCTTTTTTGTGAAACAACATATGTCTTCAGTTGTGATTGCTTGAAGGTACTGCTATAAACTTGATGGCTATTATTATGTCTGTTGCAGTTGGCTAGTCATTCTAGAAACCATTTTTTTCCCTGCTAGTGGAAGAGATCACTTTAATATAAATTAGCTCAATAAAAATATTTATTAAAACAACAGTCAACAATCTGCTCCTCCTAGCATGCATCTTGTACAGTATTAGAGTGAAAGCACATATTATCATGTTACTAAAAAGAAAGTACTGAAATAAAAAGATTTATAAAAAAATAACAGTAAACAATCTGCTCAATCAGGCATCCTAACTACTTAGGTGTGTAATTATAGAAATGACACAATGTTTATGCAAGTGTCTTAAGAATAACAATAAAGTGCAGTGTGTATTCTACCAAGGAAGATTTACGTAAATTAATATGCTATAAGCCCAGCAGGGCTACTCACATGACAACAGAGGAGTAAACAGGGAGAGGCATTCCCTAATACACAGTCAAAAGGGCATAAAGGCAAGGCTATGGAATATGAGGTTTCATCGGCGTCTGAAAGGTTAGTGCTCGGTCTCATTTTTCTTTTGCCATGTTTGAAGTATTTGTGCGGAAGGGGTGGGCATCGTAAACAGAGCTTAAACCTGTGACACTCAAGGCTCTCCACTGTGCCAGGTGAATATGAAGTTGAAAAGCTGGGAGGATGGTTGTTTGCATTTAGTGCTCATATCGGTCTCGCTTTGTCACTGCCTCTGTTCTACTTTTTATGTGTCATTTGCTCATGGTCCAAGAAAGTAATCTAACCTCTGTGTCTCACTTCTAGAGATCTCTCCTAATCACTCAACTTATAGAGCAAATTCATCCTCGTTGCATCAAATTCTTACCCTTTATAGCCGTCTTTCATCTCTAATTTTCCCACTGTGACAGGAAAATGTGCCCTGCAGCAGTGCCTTATGATGTCAGAATGAGACGCTTTTGGCTGGATGAGCAAAAGAGTATTTAAAAGGTGATTTTAGATGTACAAGTTCTGACCACAAAGTCATCACCAGCCTCAAAAAAGAAGGGAAAGGCCTCTCTGTGGCTTGACCTGCAGTTTCCCTTCTGCAGCCTCTAACATAATACAGAGTAGAAAATACTGCTGATTTGAGGGGTGGCCTTCTGCACTTATTCTGTATAAGAGTTCATGATGGCAGAACATCAGTCCCTGGAGTGTTGGGTCCTCACGGTTTGTGACCAGCCTGTTTTCTGTGACATTTGAGCAGATTTGAAACCAGCCAACTGCTTTAAAATAGCAACTGCTAAAAAATAATAGTCAAAATTATTTGTCATGGTATTTGGGGTCACATTAGTAGCCTGCTCCTAGTCCAGTTACTTCCCTGCAGTACTATGGCCTGTTGAACCCTCCTGTCTGAAGTGGTCTGTGGTGTTTTCACAGCTGAAAAACCACTCTCTCAAGATGCTGGTCAGCAGAGTGGAGGAGAAACAGCACATCCTCCAACACTTTGGCTGCATCCCACTCATAACTGACTCTACTAACTGGTAAACATTATGTTACACCCTTATCCTGGGTTGCCTCAAGGGTGCACAAAAACTTCGGCTACTTTTGCCATAGATGGAAGTGGAAGATGGGATCTAGGGTCTGTGGTGAAAGCTCTGAAGTTTTGGATTCAATGTATCTTCTACAATGGGATGGTAAGACAAACGGGCAGCAGCAATTGCTGCTGTGGGGAATGGAGTTTCTCTTCTTATGCAGCCAGTTAGACCCTTCTAGGTACTTCTCAAGCCTGACCCATAGTGTTCTACAGATCACAACTGTTCTGAGGTTTTCCAGACAGGATTTTGGTTTTCCTTTTTCAATACAATTAATGCATTATGTTATGGTAGCAGATATGTAGGAATATTTATGTCTCTGGCTTGAAGAATTTCCTGGTTGTGTTAGAGCCTCTAACCCCTAAGGAGCCTGGAAAGTAACACTGGTTCAAAGTAAGAGGATGGGAAGCTTAGTGTTGTTATAACACTGATTTTGAAAACTAAGGTTATCATAATTTTTGCCTAGGATAGCTACCCTTAAATTGTTGCCTTTTCTCCTTAAATAAACCTGGTTTACTCCCTTTTTTTTTAGCATTCCTCATGTTCCCCTAAACTTTCCAAAGGGGATCCTGGAAACATCAGAATAGTGTTTGCTTTAAGTTATACAAGGAATTTAACAGACTTAGAAGGAATCCAGACTTGAGCACAGGTGCCAAGAATGACTAGAAATATTTTTAAGTCCATGTGGATCAGGGTCACTAGGGCCCTTGGTGTGAACAACCAAATGTTCTGTGCCCTCTGGTCATTAGCTCAGGAGGGAAAAAGGACTCTAAACAGCTATTGATCAAAGAAGAGTTAAAAGCAACACCTGTAAGTGCAAATCCATGTTGTGAAGGACAAGCTGAGCAGCTAAGGGTGGGCACTATTTAAATAACTAGTAATGAATCGAGGCATTCCTATGCAGGGACAGAGCTGGGTGTGCATCAAAAATTAACGAGATCCAGCAAATCAGCTGTTGGTTTGACATTCAGAGACACTCGCTCTACCATCAAAGGCATCCCAAAAACCAACAGAATATGTATCACACTTTTAGATCCTTGGTTTCAGGGTGGTGCATGTCACATCTTGATTCTACTGTCACGCCCCTCCTGTTGCTGGGCCACTTGCTGTTGGGCCATGATTTTCTCCAAAGCAGGCTTGACACAGTATGCTGATTGTCAAGCTTCCACCAGGGGAGGAAGGCTTTCAAGGCTGACTATGTTGGCATTCAGGAGCTAGAGATGAGCAGTACAGAGGTCTGCATGAACGTGCTAATCACACCGGGGTGCGCAGTGAGCTTTGTGGCAGTGTGACCCTGCAGCGTTGGTACAGCCAGCCTGTGCCAACTTACCCAGTGCTACAGTGGTCCATAAGCCCCTGGATCCTCAACTTGCATTGGGCCAAGCTGTGAGTCCTCCCAAGTGAACTGTGGGAAAGTTAAATTACTTTTGGGGCACCTAAGGAGACTGTGGAAAAATGTTGGAGGGCTGTCAGCACTTGCATGATTTAGCCTGTATCTTCTCAGCAGAGCAAATGTTCACAGTCTGAGGGGAAATCTTGCCTGTAGCTGTGTGCAAGCCAACTAACTTAGTCTGAAAGGACCAAATTAACCTTGGATAAGAGGTTTTCGTGCATGGATGGTTAGTGGATTAAAGGAGATGTCTAAGTGGAAGCCCAAGCTAAGCGAGAAGAAGGAGCAGCACTGGCCGTGTACCTGCTCAGCACGGCCCCGCTTCCCTCCCACCCTGCGCTGCTGGCCTCGGGGCTGCCCAGTCTCCCCTTCTCGCATGCCTTCCAGGGCTGCTGGCAAAGCGCAACACAAAACTTGGGCCCATGGTTTAAAATTGATTTACTGAGAGCTGGTAACGGCTTTTTAGTTTGTTTTTTTTTTTTAGACCCACCCACCCTCACTCAACAGGCAAATTAGGGACCTCCTGCCGCTCCCCGGCATGTGGCTGCCTTGGCTGCACCCCACCAGGTGCCCACTGCAGGCATAAATGCCCGCCTCCATTTGGAGAGCGGAGATCAAGTAGAGGAAGAAGCCCAGCCAAAACCAGGACAGGTGGCACTGCATCCAGGGAGCACATTTGGTATGAAAAGTGGATCTTGCATACAATCATCCTATCATGCCTCGTTTTAAAAGTCATTGTACCTTGGAAAGCAAATACTGTGTGTTACTTTTGATAAGGAGAAAAAATACATCTTTAATTTGATCTCTTTTTAACGGGTTCAGTCACTTATCCTTTATGTGGGAACTGGCTGTCCATTTGACATCAGAGAGTTGTGCATTGTTAAGCTGAGTACAAGCAATTAATTCATCTTTTTCAGAGTGAAAAATCCATCAAGTCCCAGCTGCAGCAGGGACGGCAGCACTGAGAGTTCACAAATGCAGCAACCCTTTTTGGACATCACCTGCTTTTGGTGAGCAGAGGGACTAGTGTGGGACCCACATCACCATCTATGGCCTGGGTGATAGGTTGCAGCTATACTGCACTCGCTGAGGGGAGAATAAAGGTGGCTTATGGCTGCTGGCGGCATTTGCAGGACGTATAGCGTCTGCTGTGCATCAGCTCCATGCTGATACAGGGTCAGCGATTGCCTGACAGATTGAGATAAGACCATTCCTTGTCAAGAAGCTTCCAGGCTACTGAGAATATAAAATCAAAGGCTGTCTAGAAATACTCCTCAGCACTGTTAGTGTCTTGAAAAACGCCACACACAGAAAAAGGACAACAGCCAGCATGTGCATTCAGTACAGGAATTACAGGCAGGACAACTAAATCAGTAGGTCTTTAAGACTCAAAATAACCTTGAAGCTGCCTTAAACCATTTCTTTCAGGGTTCCTTTTGTGTACCTACAGAAAAGAGGGAGTAGCTAACTTGCTGTTGTACTGCGCGCTCTCCTGCGGTGCCACAAAGGTCGTCATGCAGTCAAAGTCACACAGTAACAGCCTCAGATGTCTTTTAAGTTGAAATTTGGGTCCAGCCTGCTGTGTAATGAGCAAAGATCAGGGAATCACAAAGATGCTTATGACCGTTTTTTGATTC
This sequence comes from Scopus umbretta, assembly GCA_013400535.1. Lineage (NCBI taxonomy): Eukaryota > Metazoa > Chordata > Aves > Pelecaniformes > Scopidae > Scopus > Scopus umbretta. The sequence continues at coordinate 31,829 of VZTL01037155.1, forward strand.
TCTGAATTTGACTGGAGACTAAATGGATTAGACCGGGATCTCCAGTCTGCCCTCATTATTACACTAAAAATATTTTACTGTAACTTTGCAGATGGCAAGCTTGACATGATATCCGCCCCATTATATTTAAGTTTTAAGTTAGCCTTATAAGCAAAACTGTTATTTGCCATACTACAGAACTAGAGCAATGCAAAGACATTTACAGCAATTACACTGATCTTATATATTAAACAGCAACATGAAATGAATATAAAAATACATATATTTATGTTCTTTAACCAGCAGCTGGAGGTAATAATAACTGAAGTGTGGAGTTAATTATAACTGAAGCTTGGGCTATTCATTTTTATGTTTAGGACAAACCCCCTGAGGTTTCTGTGACCAGGATTTTATAGCCAGAGACAAGAAATTTCACCACCACTGGAAACATACATATTCCTCTCATGTCAGTTGGAGAAGGAAAATAATAATCTTGCAGGAACATGCCCAGATAAATCCAAAAGGTAGGATTAGGTCACGGAAGTAGGTTAGTCATGGAAGATCTCTCTCCTAACTCCCATGTATTGCAGATAGTAGGAATCATTGGGAAGACTTTAAATATTCAGAGGGAGAGAGCAAATTCAAAATAAATGGTTACAATGCCTTCATTTTTCAGTACCTGTCTAAAGTTACAACTAGCATCAAGCAGATCCAGTGAATGGATGAAGTAATTCCTGAGAGTTGGAATTTCACTAGCCTGGGTTTGAGCTGGCTAGGAAACAGTTTTCCCATACTGCAGAATTTAAGATTTATCTTCTCCTTGCCATTCATTTCACCAGAATGGAATCCAAAATTTACAAAGACTTTTTGTGAAGCTTGAAGATCATCCCTGGCAGCTAAGTCTGCAGAGGATCTTCCCAGTCTTTAGGGAGCCTGGGTTGGAGTGGCTGTGCTGTCATTTTCTGCTTCTCAGGTGGGAGAGGCTCCTATAGTCAGACTCTCCCACCCTCCTTTGGCAAAAATTACATGCTGGACAAGAGAGATTATCCAGGTTAAAGTTCAGTGGAATATACTCTAGTGAAGCATTCTGATTTTGATGAAGAAGCATTTTCTTTTCCTTCATAAAAGGAAAACATGACCCCCACCCTGTAATAGCTCTATTTTGCATGCAAGCAAACACAACTCCCCCCAACAATAGCACTAGTTTGCATGCAAGCGTACACGCATTTCCCTTTGTTATTGTTTGTAGAGTACTTTGAATAGGAAATTGTATTTGGTGCTAAGCACTAGTGCAGCTTGCTGGCAGCTTGTTTGCCTGGTACCCTATGCGCCCCACCAGGCCTTGAGACGCTTTGTGCTGCTGTGAAGCAGCACCTCTCTTTGTTCCCTCCATGTCTCTTAGTTTCTTGGGGTGTGCAATAACAATAGTACACTATGTTTTAATTTGCATTTTTAAGCAGATATGGTCTAAGCCATCCTATGTGACAAAAATTATTAGTCTGACTTGTTATATGAATCTGTCACTGCCTCTTCAGCTGCCACCCTTTTGGCATTTTGTATCTTAGACAGAAGAAGGACAAAAGCCAAGCATTGAAACCGAAATCATTATATTAATATATGTGGACAAATGACATGAATATGCTTCTGAAGCCCAGATACTCTGCTTTTTCATTATTTCTACTGTCAGAAAGAGACCTTTCACAAATGTTTGTCACTGGAAAGAGTGTACAGGAAGGAGGGACATAGGTAGGTGGGTAGGTAGATAGACAGCTACCTAAAGGGAAGGACAGAAGAGGCAAATGTGGAAAGCTTTGACTGCACTGAACATTATTTCCTGGAGACTTTCACAATGGAATCAAAAGACCTTGTTTCTAAGCAGGTAATTGTAGTCTGCCAAGGTCTGATGATGGAGAAGCAAACAAAAACATCATTCATAAAACATGGCCACAGTACATGCACTACAACCAACTGGGTCAGCTGGCAGTGTAGGAAGAGTCAGCCGACAAGACCTGGGAAGTCAGAGCAGCTGTGCTCTAACCCCGATTACTATTTATTATTTATTCACTTTGTTAAGCTGGGATGTGCAGACCAACACAAATTTGCTTTGCCGTTTAGAGTAGGTTTGAACAGACAAAATGGGTGTCTGTTACTGGGTTTGCCTCATGTGAGAGCACTTACCATAATTAACAAGGGGATGAGTGTCAGGGCAGGACTGGCAGCATTTGCTAAATTCAGAGCTAAAGTACGGGCTCACATGAAAGGGCATATAGCCCAGGGTCCTACAAAGCATGAAGCCTATTGCAGCTGTGTTGATCTTGCTTGCCTGCAGCCATCCCTAAGGGTAAGTCCCCCGAAGCCAGCCTTGCTAACTGTAATACTGCCAGGAGGCAAAATTAAACACCCAGCAGAATAACCTACATCAGCAATAGGACTTTCTTTGCCTATTGATTGCTGTAGTAAGATTTCTGACTGCATAAAGACAGATTTCTTTTCCTGCTGCTATCCAACACTGCTTTTTTTTCAGGAAAAAATATGATTTTTTTTTTTTCTGTCTGTCCTGCAAGTGGTGTGATGCAAGCCAGCTCTAAAGAAGAAAGCACATACCTGCAGTTAGCTTAGGAATAAATATGTGGTGGACTACAAAAGCCTGGGCTCTGCACTAACCACAGCAACATGGCTTCTGTTCGGAGCTGTCTCACATCTGTCCGAAGAGAAGCACAGGCAGCTGGATTTCACATCTGTTTGCAAAATAGCAAGTAGACATACCCGTATGTGTGCTGGTGAGTCTTTTAAGTAAGACAATTAATTAATTAATCTTTTAAGACAATGCCTAGGAGGAGTAAAAAAGAACACATCTTGTGCTAACTGCAGCTAGAGAAGTTTGATGTTGATCTTTACCTAGCTATGAAGCTAACTAAGGATTTAGGTCTGATTACCTCATGTATTCCTTGCTCAGGAATGGAAGTTTGATGCTGAAAGATGGATATAAATGGTGTAGATTTTTTTTATGTCTTGGTTGAACTGTTTGTTTAAAGGAGGGAAGAAATGCTGTTTCCCTGAATTGGCCATCATTGTGCATAGCTATTTCTCAAGGTAAGACAGGCCTGAGTTGGATTCCCAGGTTTTGGATAGCGTAACTCTCAGCTTATTCAGCACTTTTTCCTGAACTGGTTTACTTATACATCAGTGCTAGACTAGCAGCTGTATGGTAGAGAGAGAGCTGACCCATGGAGTGTGAGAAAGATTCCTCAAGGTCTGTATCTTAACCAGCCATGCAAGTTATGTCTTCACAACTGCAGTTTGCAGCAAAACCCAACGCTGCTGAGGATCGAGACATAGTGACAGTTTCACTACAGGCTGAGTGGCCCAATAGTCTGGCCTCAGCATCAGTCAGGAAAAATTTCTTTCATGTTTCTTGACTGAACTTCAGTTTCTTCTATTTGTGCGTAAGTTTCCATCTCTCTGTTTTTGTAAGTGAGCTGTGAAGCAGAAGCCATAGTCTGTGAAGGAGATCCTGCAAGTATTTCAGCCATGAGTTACTGCCAGTTTATTGCTGAGCTTCATGTTTTGTGCAGCTTCAACTCTGTGGTGTTGTCCCTGATAAAGCAAATGGTGATACTGAGCAATGTCTTTTCAACTTTTCCTGCTTCTAAATGAACTCTAGTTTTATTTCTCAGCACAATACAGGCCCTACATCTAGTTTACTTATGATTTATATTCTGTTCAAAGATATGAGCCTTCATGAAGCCTACTGGCTAATAATTAATTAAGCTCATTTTAAGTCATTAATCTCTTGTTCTGCATGATCTTTCCAGAACACATTTAAGATGTCTGATGCAATGTTTATTCTCAGTCCTTTTAATGCAAGTCTTCTCTATAACTGCTTGCCTTTATTTTCCATTTGCATCGTCTGTGAATGATTGCCTATACAAGCCTAATGGTTTACAGTAACCCTTTAAAAATTAGATACTGGAGGTGAACCCATTTAAGGTAATTTTTTACAAAAGTTTAGGATTCCACCCAAGCACCATAGCATACCTTCTGAACAGAAAGCCAAGTGCACTAAATGTATCAGCATTATGATAGCCCAAACCCATTTGCTGTGGTATTGAGGACTGACACGCAAATGACCCTGGGTCTCAGTACTTGGATATTACTTGTAATTATTCTATATTTTTCCAATCCTCAACCTGTTCATCTCGTAACTCTTTGGTAGAGACTTTTTTGAACTGGCTCTAGCATTATCAGGGGAAATTCTGAGATCTCTGTTGGAGCTTTCCAATTTGCAGCTGAGTAGCTGACCCATTTTTGTTTAGGGCAATGTGTCTTTGGTTATAAAATCATCATTCTTTATAAGCCTCTTGCAGGGGGACAAATGGATGTGTTTTTTACTCTATGTGACATTTTTAAACTGATAGACAGGCACTGTTTGCCCAGTATTTTTTAATCTCCGTTTCATGAAAAATGAAGGTCTTTGGCCTGGAATTTTAAGTGGATTTATATTCACAATTTCTCTCAACATGTTTCAGCCTAGCTGATATCAAAACATGAACATTAGCTTTAATCATTACCAAAGGTTTCCATGTGATTTAGTAGAGAGGATGCTGGTTTTCCTCATAATTTTTTAATTTCTCATAAACTGAATATCAAATTCACTAACTTTCATCCAAAATCAACTACTTTAAAACCTGTAGGAAAGGAGGCCTTGAAGAATATCCTACCGGAAGAATATCCTACCATAATTTCTGTCACTCTATCCAGTCTTGGTGCTGCCTCTCATTAGTTGGAATCATTACTATTCCTTGAAAGTGGCAACTTTGTGCAGTAAAATGATACCATACTGCTCAATCTACCTGCTGGATAGGAGTCCTATGAATTTTTGCTGCATTTTCTACTGAAGGTTTTTCGTGTTTATTAGCGTTAGTGAGTCAATAGAGCTATGAAAGCTTGAATATTTCTTTATTCCAAGTCATCAGAAAATAATTCTTTTTCTTTTCTGAGGCCAGGATCTTTAAGAGTGGACCGAAAGTAAATAATAAGTGAAAAGGATTCGATTCCTACTTGCCAGGGGGAATCTGTTCTCACTGAAGTATATGGTGATTTTTGCTATTAACTCCCTTGACAAAAGGGTAAGACCTTAATTTGAGGGAGGAGAGAGCATTTAGATGTTTTGCATTGTTATCTAAAATAAAATGCTTCAGCTAAATAGGCTTGCGGCCATCCAAAGAAGCTGCTTAGTAACAAACATTCTCAGTTTTGCAAAGGTAAACCCCTGGAAATTAGATGGTCTTGCCCACCGCATAGGTTGGGTGGGCTGAAAATTTACATAGGTTAAGGTGGTGCTTCAGTACCTCTTATACCCCATGGAAGCCAAATCTATCTCATCAAAGCATTTTCCATTGAATATACATCTTGCTAAGAAAAGAATATTAAAAAATTTTACAGGTCATCAAAGTTGTACCTGTTCCTATCGCCAGCCTGACGGATCTCCTGGCAAAAAGCCAATGAAACATAACCTCACCTTCATCTTTTGCCACCAATCCACATGAACAATGTTCTCTTGGTACAGAGACTATATTCTGATCTGACCACATGGACAATATTTTTTCCAGTAGTTTCTGTAGTTCACTCAGTCTGAATAGTCATATTTATGCTGAAGTGTTTCTTTTGTTACTTCAGGACAGAAGTGGGGACTCTAATTCCAACTCAGGGTGTGGTGGGCTGTATGATGGACCAATTTTCCAGATTTTCGCAGCTGCTGAGTACAAAATTGATACCAGTTGCACTCCAGCTTGTTCCCAGAGCAAGGTAGCTGCAATATTTATTTTCAAGGTGCAATTTGTTACTTTCCCCTCAGAGTCAGTCTAGTCCCTCTTATTCTTCTTTCTTTTTGCCTTTGCAGTGGGTAACATATGTAATGTGAAGTCTGTGAAGACTTTTACTGCTCAGGGAAATGAGCATTGGGCTCCAGGTATAAAACATAAAGAAGCCCTAATGTCCATGAACAACGGAAATGAAAAAATATTGCAAGAGGAGCTAAAAAAAACCCAAAACATCAAACCCTTTAAAACAATTATGAAATATAGACCAATCAAAGTTAAGAGTCCTGTCTAGAAGTGTGCTGATGTGGGAAATCATCAGCTGGTGTTTGAGCAGCCATGATCTTCACTGACTAACTGGACCTCCAGAGGACATCTCTTGTGATTCTCACACGTATCTTCAGTTTCAGAGCCTCTGCTGGTCAGGATGCACTGAAATGTTCACTTGTATGCAAGTATAGCACACATGTACATTTTTATCAGCCAGCCTTTTTAAAAAGACTGTGTCCAATCAAATTGCTCAGCATTTTGTAGGAAGTTCTAGTTCTCGGTAAACAAGTCAGGTGGGTCATGCAATGTAACTTGTAGTTCAGCTGCTGGCAGGGCATGTAAAGCTGCATGAAATCTATCTTTATCACTATAAGAAGATTTGTTGAGTCACTGCTTTCATATCATGCTAGTTAATGCCTCAACTTTTTAAAAAGCAGATAGTTTCTCTTGCTTTGGTCACTACTTTCTGAGATAAACTATTGAATTTCAATGGAGTTGTGCCAGTTGAAACAGCTAAGGATGCCTCCTTCTATTTGCTTTTACAGCTCCTGAAGGATGTGTGATTCAAATTCCATTGGGATTGTTCTTTTATCTTTGCAGTCAAAAATGTCCCTATTTTTCCTTCCACTTTTCCCAGAGCAACATAAGAGTTGTGCTGTGAAAATTTGTTTCAAAAAAGTAGATTGTAGCTATCCTTTTGAATAACTTTTATTTATTTCAGCTACAGTTCTAACACCTTTAATTGTATTTTCTGGAAATGTTCATAGGAGCTTGTTTTCAAAGAAGTAAGCCGGTATTGCAAACTGTCTTGTAAAATCTGAAGTTTCTTGCATACTCTTACAAAAATAACCCAAATAGCTAACAAGTTTTGAAGCAATAGCTATGGGGCAAAAGCTATAGTGTGTTAAATCACACAGCAAGAACAGTGAATTGTCACAGTGAAAAGTCCCACGCATATACAGCCTGTAGGTTGCTCAGAAAAAGCTATTCATCGGGGGGGGAAAAAAAAAAACAAAAACCCAAAACCCAACCCAACATATCTACACAAATATAGTTTGTAATCAGTTAAAGATGTGAGGAGTTGTATCTGTAATGGACTCATTTGCTGTAATGCAGAGGCAGCTGGAGCAGAGACACTGAATGGAATAGATCTGTGTTAAACACCTTGTCTCCAAATGGTTACTGAGCACCACATGGTACCAAGAATAAAAATAGCCTGCATTGAGGAATGGAGAACTTCAAATCTCTATCAGAGCCAAAACTCTCTGGAAATGTGGAAGACAACTGAAGCAAATTCAGTAGGCACTTTGCTCTGTGTTTGTAAGCAAGCAATGCCAGTACAAATGAAGACATTCAGAAGGTAGCCTTGTTTTTGACAGTGGCTGGTTCTGAAAAGCTTGCTGCAGTTAATAATTTTCTGTTAAGTAGAGCAGAGGCTTACTGTGACAGTGGTAGTACAGAAATGCGAGGAACCCTGAATTCCATGTAAAAATGAAACATATGTGTGAGATTGGCTCACAGTAAGTAGAGTCTTGCAATTTTGAGGGCTAACTAAGATAAGACTGGGTCCTAATGGGAGCTGGGAAGAAAAATCAGAGAAACTACTGGAAAATCCAGGGCGGATCTGACCAAAGCTCTTGTAAGGTTCTGGTTAATGCGTGTTAGTGTGGAAGGAAGTCACTTGGCACAGTCTACAGATTGAACTCCACAGTTCTTTGACACTACAGGCCTGATTTGCTATGCAAAAATCTCACCAAAGCCCTAATTCCTTAAGGTAAAAAAAGATGCAGAGCTCCATATTGGATCAGAACAAGAACAACACAGCAGCTTGCATACATTGGACAACCACCACTTAAAAAGACGGTGTCCATAAAAAGAAATATATATCCAAAAAGGCAATGGGTTGCACCACGTTTTTAATTGATTGCAGACATTCCCAGAGTGTGTCCAGCACGGGAAAAGGATGACAAGTGTGCCTCTAGCTCAAATGAACTCCACATAGCAGCAACAAATAATGCTCTGCCAAAATATGAAGACTGTCAACCTGAAAGTGAATATGATACCTATTATTTCAAAGCTGCACACTGACACATAAACCACTGTTCCCAGAAACTCTATTAAAAGAGCTTAAAGAAAAGCCTCAAAAATAGAAGATAAACTGATGAAGAGTGTTATTTACACATCAGCTAAAGAAATATTTGAGGTAGAGCCACAGTTAAACAGGAACAAGGGTATGAATGCTACTTCTTGAGTGAGAAGGATGCCAGCTCTTTTATCTTACCCAAGGGTATGATCCTGAAGTGACAGAAGCCAAAATAAATAAGGATATCTTTAGAACATCTCAGAGGGGGATGCTTTTGCTCTCGCTGTACTACTACAGAACTGACAGTGCCCTCCCACTTCTGTAGCAGTGCTGCGTACGTTATTCTGCTGCACTTTGGGACTGTCACACCAGAGGGATGCATGTGGTATGATATGGCACTATCGAAACAAATGACTTGCTGTTTCTTGATGTTAGTATTCATGTATCAGAGGAGACCTACACATTCAGGTGTCAGTAACATCACGGACTAACTGGACATTGTTGTTAAGGTAGGTTAGCAGACAGGCTGCAAGTTTCTGGGATCCCGTGTTATGTGAACACTGCTCACTTGTCATTCACAGGCTGCTCTGGCGAATAACTACATGGCATCTGAGCTGTTCGGAGACATGTGCTTGGCACTGCCTGGGCAGTACCTAGTGCACAGGGGAAACAGGGAATGAAACAGTCATTGCCAAGGTTCTTGCTGCAGGAGTGGTGACTGAACAGCATAGGGAGCTTGAACTCATACAACTAACAGTTTCTATTCTTCTGCAGTGCCCCAGTCAATATTTTCCTGTAGCCAGAGCTGGGATTTCAGAAATCAGATCTATTACGCAGTAAAGCAGAGCAGTGACTAAAGTTCTTCTGCCTGACTTGGACAGTAAAGCTAACTGGAAGAAGTCCACCTTTTTCTTTTTGTCTCCAGTATGAAATACTTCAGTTAAAATACATTGGAAATTTTGTGTCTTCATCAACAACTGGAAAGTAGAAGGCCAACTTTCTTTTTTCAGTTATAAGTTTTGGGTTTCTACTCTTTTGAAAAAGGCAGTTCTTTTTGGCTATAAAAGAAATTGCAAGGGAAATCATTAGCAGAGTTTTCCACCTAGCTCAAATGTCATTCTTCAAGAAACTCTACCCTTTTCAGCTGTCTTCTGATGGTTCTGTTAGACTAGGCAATTTGTAAAATTTGGTAGCTGTTATCGTTTGTGATAGGAATTGCTCTGAGACATTGTATTTGTCCAACAAATCCATTTCCTCTTTTAATTAGGATTGATGTACAAGTTGCATCCTGGTGTTGAATCAGTCTCCAGCCGGCTCCGAACTTTCTGTCGTTGATTACAATGATTGCAGTTCTTTGGCTGGTTCCTCCAGCATAACTTCCCTGCTTCAAAGAGAGTGGCAGTGGTTGGCTCAAACAGAGCAGACAGATGAACGGATGTTTAGTAAAAATTATGCCCAATGTAACAGAACTGATCAATGTAATTTTCCTTTTAAAGAAATTTTCTCTGGAACGTGCTGTACAGCAGAGCACAGCTGATATAATGCTCTGGATGGCATAAAAGGCTTTAAGAAATGTCTGAAAAGAGCATGCTCATGCATAGGGTAACTTTCAGTTACATCTAAGCACAGCCTCTCTATTCATAGCCATAAAAATAAAAAAAAAGCCACAAAAACCTCCCAGGGCTTAATCTCGTATCACTACTATTGCAGGATAGGACATATTGAGCTTGTTGGGCTATGTGTTACCTGGGAGCTTACCGAACCTGTATACTGTCAACCACTCTGGCTGCTGCTTGGTTTCCAGATCAATGTGAAGATGTTCTGATAAGTAAAAGGCAAATGACCTGTGATGTACCTGTCTGAGAAAGCCTCTCTCAGTTAATGATAAACTGATTGCAACTGCACCATGAAGGAGCTGAGGTCCATCATTATAAGAGGGACGAGGTAGCTGTTAGGTCGCTCACACTTGGGACCCCACATTTTTTTTCAAAGTCTTTTCTTCCCTAGATTGGTAATAGCCTCATGTCTCTAGCTTCACCTATGAAGTCCCACCTAATTTTGCTACTGAGAGGAGAAAGGTGTGGTATGTTGGCACTGAGGAAGGTGAGGAGAGTGGCTAGCACCAAATACAGTGACCAGTGTGCCTAGACATTGATTTTTGTCTTCAGAAGAAGTGTGAATAAAACTATTATTGTATATTGCTAGTAATTTTTCCTGCATGAAACAGAGGTCCTATGTGACTCTCTAGTAATGTGACTGAATGTTAGAATCATAGAAGCATAGACTTGTTAAGGTTGGAAAAGACCTCTGAGATCATCTAGNTCCTTTTCTGCCGGGCAGCTTTCCAGCCACTCTTCCCCAAGCCTGTAGCATTGCATGGGGTTGTTTTGACCAAAGTGCAGAACCTGGCACTTGGCCTTGTTGAACCTCATATAGCTGGCTTCGGCCCATCGATCCAGCCTGTCCAGGCCACTCTGCAGAGCCTTCCTACCCTCGAGCAGATTGACACTCCCACCCAGCTTGGTGTCATCTGCAAACTTACTGAGGATGCACTCAATCCCCTCATCCAGATCATTGATAAAGATATTAAACAAGGCTGGCCCCAGTACTGAGCCCTGGGGAACACCGCTTGTGACTGGCCGCCAACTGGATTGAACTCCGTTCACCACCACCAGAATCAGGTATTTAATCACATAGGAATAACTGCATACCTCATTGACTATGCAAACACTCCCTGTCTGCTTTTTGGAGTGTGCCACATATTGTGAAGCATGTATTATCCTGTCAATATTAATGGTAAGTAATTTAAGACCAGTTGCCTTCTTTTCAGAACGACTCAGATGTGATGGTTACGTTTCTGCCTTATTGGACTTCCTCTTTTGGAGCCATTTAGTCAACCCAAGCTTGCTAGATTAAGAACCTCTTGAACAAATATAGTTCACTTTATTCACTGATATCCCCTCCTAGAAGCCATTAATTGCCCAATGAACCCAATGAACAATTAATGGTTTCTGTGGATAATACATCAAACTGGTTATATATGAAACTTCTAAGAGGAGCATAGTACAAAGTTTAAAGGATACGCACAGGAGTCAGGTGTTCTGATTTCTACCTCCAATTTTTCCACAGACTTAAAGTGACTGTAAGAGTTACGACCCTGAAGTCCAGGCCTAGCAGAGAGCTGCAGAGCACGGCCCACCTGAGGAGCATGTCTACAGCATGCTAATTTGATGGATGAAAGAGTGAAATAACAACAGTTTTGGGGACATAAGTGGTTTATTTTGTACTTTATGGAGGTTTCTTATATGCCTCGGGCTTCATGAAGTTAGACAACTACAACCTTGTACTCAAAGAGCTAAAGGAAAGCTCTTTTGGTTATATGAGGTTAGAAGGTAATATAAAAGCTGAGAGACAGTATCTCTTTCATGTGTATGGCCCTGTGGTCCAGGATTTATGCCAACAGCAGAAGAGTCAGCTGCCAGCAGGTATACAATGCTTTCCCAAAAGTGTGCCCAAATCATCAGTTTGTGTGCTGTAGGCCATGCATGAACATTTCATGGAGTGGGACTAAAAAGGGGGATGCCTCCACTATGAGCTCACTGCCTGAATCGGGGCACTACCAAGCCATGCTCCTCCCCTTCTTCCTTTTCAATCCTGTGAATTTTAATATATTCAGCACAAGGCAAACTGGTTCATTTGTATTCTATCCAAATGAACTCATAGGGTGTTCTTAAAGGGAGATGATGCTGGGGCTTTGGCTTTCTCAGGCCAAGGAGGAGCTGCATCCAGACCTTTTCCTTCTTCCCTGAACTTTCCAAACATCAGCTGTCAGTGTGTTGGAGACAGGCAGAGGAACCATGCCATTTTGACTATTTTACTGCTAGGCCCGCGCTGGGAACACTTTTCCCACAATAGCAAATTTGCCAGGAATGTGGAGGAGGGAAGCTGTAATCTTGGGTCTCTGCTGGGGCTTGGACCAGAGGGAGGTACGGTGTCAAGAGCAGCATTCTCAGAGGGGCTGCTTGAGGTGCCTTGAGTACACTTAAGCAAAAAATCCAGTTTGGGGATTCACAGCATTAGACATCAGCTGACCAAGAGTGTTTAGGACCCTGCTTTTCAGTCACTCTTGCAATACTTAAGTCCCTTCCTGGATTCAGATCTTAGTTGTGGTTACTCAGTTTTGCCATCTGTTGGAGTGGAATAATTATTCCTTTATATATAGGCTTTATATGAAGAGATCTATGGAGTTTAATTTATAATCTTTCAACCAGGTTTAATTAATTCAGAAGAATTATATATACACAATACATGTTATTTCTGACATAAAATTGACAATGGATGTTTCATTACAAAGTAGTTACAAATGTGTTACTCTTCTTTTTATCAGCCAATATTTCAATTAACATTTGTCTAATTCTTCTTTCTACTTGTTTTCTACTTTTTATCAACAGCTACTCTGTTGTCAGAAGCAAAAACTCTGAGGTTTTGGGTTTTTTTTTCCTCCATCAGGTTCCACTGAACATATACTGCTATGCTTCCCCTAGAATATATAGATGTAACTCATGCTAAGACCAGAGAACACAGGGAATAATGAAGCACAATATATTAAAAAAAAATCCATTCATTCAGACATGAATAAGTAACTTATTGCTTTCAGGTACTATATGTCACAAAATTCTGGAATCATAGAACATCTCCATTGTTTATGGTTGAGGGTTATAAGTTAAAAGTTATGTTAAAAACTTTTTTTTTTTTTTTTTAATTTTTAACTGGGCTAGGGTAGAGTGATTCTACAGAAATTTACATATGGAAATAACTTTACACACAAGTAATCCTGTGCAGTTCAAACAGAACCAGTGAGTTCATAATGTTACCCCAGTGCATATTTAGGAGGAGTATGTTTTCACTTGTATATGGAACATGTGTTGTCCTTTGTCAAAAGAAGAAAATATGCACATATACATATATGAAAAGAGATAAGAAAAGGAAAAATATGCAAGCTGAAAGCAAAATCCCTGCGTGTCCTTCAGTTTACTAAAATAATATTTGTTTAATACATGTTAAAAGAGAAGCCAAACCATGTTATCTTACAGTTGGCTGTTTTTCTAATGAGACTTGATTTGTCCTCCTCTGCTTTTAATTCTGAGTTTGACAACCTGAAAAACATATCTTCAAAATCAGAATATCTTCTCTGTGAGATAAATATTGTCTTTGTGTATTAAAAGATAAATGTGCCACCAATACAGAAGGTGTGATAACTAGGACTACTGCTAACTTCTTTTCTTGGCTGCTGTCCCACCAAATGAGTCACATTTAGTCAAGATATTGCCCTTATTACATGCCTGGGGTCAGTGTCCTGGAGATTCAGTGGTTACTAATGGTTACTCAGCCAGACATATGAAGGAAGAGGTAAGGCAGAAAAAAGCATACACATAAGGTATATTTTTCGAAGTCCTGCTGTGAGAGTGAAAACTGAAAATACTCCCTGCCCCC
>VZTL01037156.1:0-24914 GCA_013400535.1 Scopus umbretta
GTTGTGCCAGGGGAGGTTTAGGAGGCCCATAGATGAGACTGAGTGAATGACCTTGGCATATGAAAAAAATTAAAGGAAATAAAGTTAATGGCCACCTTCTCCTCCTGGAACCATCTCCTGGTGATTTTCTTTCATAAAGGATGAATGAAGCTTTAGTAATTCCAGCTTTCAAAATATTGAAACCTACATAGATCTTGAAGAATTGACCAGAAGCCTTTTGTCTCTCAAGTTCCCTCTCATTTGGTTTCCCTAAGCTTCCATTGGATGACCTAACTTCAGTTCAGAGTTCAGAATAGCTCATTTTTTTCTCGAGAGGTTATTGAATTGTTTTCCCTTTGAATTGGCACTCTTTCTACTTTTCTTGGTGAGGGGCAAAAGGAAAAATAGTCACTTATCACAGTGTGGTTTCTCATTACAAAAAATACTAGAACACTATGCAGTAATTAATATTTGAGAAAACAAAACAGTGTTGTTTACTTAGCATCCAAAACACCTTCGGATATGTCAGTGTGTCAACCCTTGCCCAGTGATCTTTAAAACCTTTCAATGATAGAAAATCCATCAATTGTGAAGTAATGTTAAGAAATCAGCTAGAACTTGCTGGTAATGAACATCTTTAGCAAGTAACTTGGCTCTTCTTGCAGGATATGAAGGATCATGTGACTGTGGAAACACTGTGATTCTGCTATATATGAGGGTGAAAAAGATTGACTTACCAAATCGGGGAATTCAAGAACCCAATATAATTTGGAGGCTAGTTTTTAAAGAAACCTTGTCTGTTCCACTTGCAAGAAGTGTGCTGAAGAAGGATTTGGTTTTTTCTTTTTTTATCTATGTGTATCTCCCCTGTCAAGAAATTCCACTACATACTGCAATTTAGCTCACCCTACTATAATTAAAAGAATATACCTTAAAAAAAAATGACTTGTGATTAACAATGCACCTTGCCCAAGTTAAAAATATGATGAAAAAATCAGTTACAAACCAGCTTTATGTTCACTGAGCTGCTCATATGCTTTTTTAATGAACACAATTCAGATAAGATTTACAATTTGTTAAGTATTACAAAAAATATGGAATCTATAATTTAAAGGGTTCTAAAAATAAAACCTGAGTCGAAAAGCAATTTTGCAAAATATTAGCATTTTATTGAGAACATATTTTTTTGGTGGGATGGAATAATTTATTCACCAATTTGATTTTTCTTAGCTGTCCACCTTGTACTGCAATATTACTTGAATTGTATTAATTTAGAACTGCAAGTGCTATATTTATTTTCCAGTTAAAATATATCAGTTTATCTCCTCTATAGCATTCTTTTATGACTCTTACACATAACATATAGCTATGTATAAGACATAACACATAGTCACAAAACATATTTTTATTATATGACTCAAACTTGTCTCCAAGAATGACATTTCAGTAACAGGCAAGAACGACATTTCACTTGCAGTATGCACTGGCCAATTTTGCATGTGCATTTCTTACCATAATTACATCAAATTATGAAAAATCTCTCAAATATTTACAGTAAATATTCTTGCTGCATGAGCTTGGGATTGACTTTTAATGTACTGAACTGATATATAAAGCTCTCTCATTTTACCTGGAGATGATATGATTTGCTTCTGAGTGAAATTTTGAATATTCCAATAGTTATCCATGATTGTTGTTGGATTTAGATTTATTTTCATCATAGAACCACAAACTCACAGAATTATTTATGTTGAAGAGACCTGTGGAGATCATCTAGTCCAGCCCTCACAGGAAAAACAGCTTTTTCTTATGTTTAAATGTTATTTCCAGTGTTTCAGTTTGTGATCATTGCTTCTTGTCCTGTCACTGGACATGAATGAGAAGTGCCTGATTCCATCTTCTTTACTCCATCCCAGAAGGTAATTTATACATGTTGATAAGATCCCCCTGAACCTTATCTTCTCTAGGCTAAACAATCCCAGATGTCTCAGCGTCTCCTCATATGACACATGCTCCAGTTTCTTAATGATCTTTATGGCCCTGTGCTGGACTTGCTCCAGTATGTCTGTATCTGTCTTGTACTGGAGAGCCCAGAACTAGACCGAATCTCCACTCGTGCATTTTACCTTTCCCTTGTCTTTTTATGATTCTTTCCCATTGAAAACTCAGGTACAGTAATTCTGTATGTCACAAGTTTCGGTATAACAGAGGAAAGGGAATCCACTGTAGGCAACTGCAGTGTAATTAAATAGGTATTTGGAATTTCAGAAAGGAGTCCAAAATGACTAAGTTGTCATGTCTCCACTGCTGACTATTCCTTGGAAATTCTGTGTGCAGCTATATAACTTTTATATGTCACAGTGGGAAACGGGGAAAGGAAGTGAGGAAAAAATTGGTAGTTCCACAATCACATAATATAATTTTCCCTGAACTACAGTAGTAAAACCCATGTATGTCAGAGCATTTCAGGCAAATGGGGTTTCAAATTGTTAGCACAGCATGGAATATAGAATATTATTAAGTGCATAGGAATTTGTATGATTCTTGGCCAGTATCAACTCACCCAGAAATCCATTAAATAAATTAATGTTTACCTGTCTTGTTATTGATTAGACTTTATAGCAAAGCAGGATTAGAGTCTGGCTAGAAAGGAAAATTAGTACTTTGTTTTAGATACCAAAAAGAACAATTTTAAGTGTTTGTTTAAATATTATCTAATTGGTATGCTTTCCATCATGAGAGATACTCTTATCATCAGATACATCCATTGTCATTTTCATCTATTCAAATTGTGCTACCATTCATGTGCTACCAGGTTGACAGTACTGAAAGGAATCAACCTTCCTTACAAATATCCTAAAGGTATGTCACAATGATATTTTTCCCCTTGCACAGCATGCATGGGTAGTAGTAGCCACTCTGCAGTTTTTATGATACAAACTTCAGGGGTTGCCACTGCACGACAAAATCAAACAAAAAAAGTGCTGTCTTTATATTATCTTGTGTATTCCTCAAATATAAATATTTAGTGAAAGAACATATAACATGATATCAAAAGAATATCATATAATCACAGAATCATAGAATGCTTTGGGTTGGAAGGGACCTTTAGAGGTCATCTAGCCCAACCCCCTGCAGCGAGCAGGGACATCTTTAATACATCAAGTTGCTCAGAGTCTCGTCCAACCTGACCTTGAATGTTTCGAGGGATGGGGCCTCCACTGCTTCTCTGGGCAACCCATTCCCATGTTTCACCACCCTCATTGTAAAAAATATCTTCCTTATATCCGGTTTAAATCTACCCTCCTTTAGTTTAAAATCATTAGTCTTTGTCCTGTCACAACAGGCCCTGCTAAAAAAGATTGTCCCCATTTTCTCTATAGGCCCCCTTTGAGTACTGAAAGGCTGCAATAAGGTGTCCCCACAGCTTTCTCCTCTCCAGGCTGAACAACCCCAACTCTCTCAGCCTGTCCTCATAGGAGAGGTACTCCAGCCCCCTGATCATTTTTGTGGCCCTCTTCTGGACCCACTCCAACAGTTCTGTGTCCTTCTCTCCAGCTTGCTCCAGAGCTGGATGCAGTACTCCAGGTGAGGTCTCACCAGAGCACAGCAGAGGGGCAGAATCACCTCCCTCAACCTGCCGGCCACACTTCTTTTGAGGCAGCCCAGGATGCAGTTGGCCTTCTGGGCTGCAAGTGCACATTGTTGGCTCATGTCCAGCTTTTCATCCACCAGTACCCCCAAGTCCTTCTCTCCAGGACTGCTCTCAATCCCTTCGTCCCCCGGCCTGTATTGGTATTGGGGGTTGCCCTGCACCAAGCGCAGGACCTTCCACTTGGCCTTGTTGAACCTCATGAGGTTCACAAGGGCCCACTTCTTGAGCTTGTCCAGGTCCCTCTGGATGGCATCCCACCCCTCAGGCATGTCAGCTGCACCACTCAGCTTGGTGTCATCTGCAGACTTGCTGAGGGTTCACTCGATCTCGCCGTCACTGAGGTATCAGCATCACTACTTTATATTTGCTGGTTAGGGGACAGTACTGATACTTCAAATTGCTAGTGTTTCATGAAATACTCAAATTAGTAATCTATGCTTCAAAATCTAACAGAATTACTGTCTTTATGATAATATAGTAACAGTACAGATCAAGAGATGGAACTGTTCATTTATATGACATGCATATAGAACAAGAACATAGTTGTATAAAAAGCACTCAAAAAAATGTCAGGCTTTATGAATATAAACTTTAAAAATCAAGGAACCAGTAGTCTAAAAAAAAAATCATTTGTGTTCAGATATCATATGCTGAAATAGTCCATTTTTTTCCATTTTCCTAATACCTTCCTTTACAATACAGAAGAACAATGTTGTATGTATCCAAAACCTGAAAAATAACAATCATGTGCAAAGTTATAGCTCCTACCACAGCCTGGGTACATTATATCACCTGTAAATGTGAGAACAGTAAATCATGTGACAGTCTATATGCTTATGGAGATAAGATGAGAATAGAGTTGCTTTTGTGATCTCTTTCCTGAAGCATGCCATCCCAACACTCTTGTCATTTTCTTGTGGCAACACTCATGTTTCTCGGCAGCCTTGAATACTTCATACTGGCTTGGATTTCTTTGCTGAACCGTCCGAGCCAAAAAAACATGAATATCAAGCAAACTATTAAGCAGAGGCAAAACCAGGAAAGTAACAATCAAAGAAAGAGATGCTTATTTGTGTATTTTCTAGCAGCTGCAACTGAGGCACCTGAATATATCATCTCAATGCAAAAGAAAATAAGCCAAAAATATGGTTTCTGTTGAAGACTTCAAGAATATATTTTGAAAAAAAACAGATCCATATGTAAGCGGGGATTAAATCCAAATATTTGAGAGGAATTAGAGATGACTGCTTAACTGCATATCTAAATCAGCCTTAACTAACCTACAGAACAGCTGTGGTGCCTTTGTGGGATAGATTTGTGTGGGTATGTTATGTAAAATGGCAAGCTGATTGCACTTGTTTTATGTGACTAACATTTATTACTGTAAATGATCATTTCTTTTTCTTTATTTTTTTAAATGAAGAGTTATAATATTTATAAATTGTTACAGACACCTGAAATTTAGCAGGAAGGAAAAGACCTCCAGAGAATGCATATTTTCCTCAGGAAGTATTGTTGAATATTGTTTGCAGTTCTGTGGTTTGTTTTTTTTTTCTTTCATTTGTCCAGCTGTGAGGGATCTGTTAACCTGCTATATTAAATACCCATGAAGATTCCGGCCCAGGCAGAAAACTCCACTTGGAGCAATCTTAGAGGAAGAGGATCTTTCATCCTGGAATAACCCATACACATGCAGACTTATACCTATGCAGGAGCGCACTCCACTATCTACATTTTCCGGATGCAAGATGTGCTGTTCTGGCTCCTACTGGTGAAGAAAAATGAGAGTGTGCCACTATAGACTAATCCCATACTGTTTCCCAGACACAACACTTTGCTGAATCTTCCCCTGGGCTAGGAAGTCCCTGTACTACCAGCTATAACTTTTACTCTGGTAGCTTGCTTATTAAAGATTCATACTAATCCATATCCTACCAATGTATTAAAAACAAGGTAAAGATGGGTTGCTTGTTGTATTTTTCTATTTTTAAATTCTGGTGAATTTGAAAAGCATCCAGTATTCCTTTTCTGGAAGCAACTGCTCATACATTAAGAAATGTTACATTTACAATGTGATTGACCTTAATTTATCCCCTCCCTCTTGTGTGTAGCCGTATGTACTGATATTAACATAATGCTGCATTCTGCATTCATCCTCTTTTTGGGCCTTGTTTTGCACGGGAAGAAATCACTTTCATAGGAAATCGTAAAACTGTTGTGCCCATTTTCTTTTTTCTGTGTGGGATGTTATTCATCTGGCAAGATCAAGAAACTTTGAAATGCAAATATTATCTCACACCATTTCTTTCTGTTTCTTTGGAAAATTCATTTATGTTGTTTGATTTGGTTTTCCAAACTAGAACATAGTTCACAAAGGTGTTAAACAGATTGACTAACATTCTAATAATCTTAAAGATAAAAACTGGAAAATGCTAACAGTACATCTGTGTTTCATAAAAATATTCAAAGTTGTTTACAGAGGCTTTTGACCATAAGCAGAAGCATAGCACTGAAAATACATGACGAGACATGTATTGAGGATGTGAATCTGATAAATAACCTCAAAATTAGGCCAAACATAAGCGTAACTACAGCAGAGGGAAATATTCATTAATCCCAGCTTTGTCAGTTTAGAATTTTGCTTTTTTTTCTTTTGTATTTGAAGTGTATTACAGAGGTTGAATTGACAGCCAACTGTAAAATATATCTAGGAGTTCCATTTGAATAGACCTATAGATTGCTTTGTCAGGGATGCTCTGAATAATCCAGAACTGCAACCTGTGAGGAAAGAAAAATACAGGGAAAATACAAGTAGCCACAAGTACACGTCTCAACATTTCAAATTCTCTTGCAAGTCCCTCATGCATATGCTATGGGATCAGTTAGAGCTTTACACACTTCATTGAATCCTATACCTTTTAATGCAAACAATGCCATCATTGCTAATATTCCATTTGGAATAGGATTTTATAGCCTTCCACTAAGCATAAAGAATATAACAGAGTTTTTTTTTCCCATATGGAATTTACAAACTTCTATGCAAAGTTATTGTTGTTGTATTCAAAATATTGTTTAAGGGCAAAAGGAGGCACACTTTATAAATGTATAATTAAAGCCAACAATTTACTGTTAGTATATTCTTAATAGTCTAGATAAAATTAGAAAAAAGAAATAATAGTAATGCGTGTAGAGTACTTACATAGAGGAAAAATCGCAGTAATAGCAATAATATAACTAAAATTGCAACTCACTTCCTAGTTTCTAGCACTTTTCTAGGTGT
The DNA here is from genome assembly GCA_013400535.1 of Scopus umbretta. Lineage (NCBI taxonomy): Eukaryota > Metazoa > Chordata > Aves > Pelecaniformes > Scopidae > Scopus > Scopus umbretta. The sequence continues at coordinate 6,915 of VZTL01037156.1, forward strand.
TATGCTCACCCTTTCTCTGGTCCTCTGGCCAGCATCCGGAGTCCTTCATTGGGAGGATTATGATGTTCATGTTGATGATAGTTTCTTATTCTTCTCTTCCTTTCTCTTTCTTCTGTCTTTTTTTTTTTTTTTTTTCTTCTTTCTTCTGCTTAAGGTCATTCTCAAAAGCTTGCTAACAGGCTTTTATACCTTTCTTTCTCTTTTGGTGTACATTTCCGTGTTACATCAAAATTTACTATATATGGTGGATTATACGTGTCAGATACTATTTGTGTACCCCTAAAACCAGGAGTGCCCATCCCTAGGTCTGGATTTCTTTAACTGACCACTGGAGAGTTGTTGGTAGTTGTGGGATCTCCAGCGCTAAGCCTGTGTCCCCTCTCTTCTCATCCCATGAGACTCCTCTACACCCCATCTCCTCCGTTTGCACTCCGTTGGCACCCCAAGTGCCTCTGTTTCTCAAGGCCTTTGTTATTGTACCAGGCCTGTACTTCTGTATACTACATCAATATTTTAGAGTTGTAAGTATCTCATTGTAGATAGAATACTTGTTGTAACTGCAATCTAACACTGTAATCTAAGACTGTAGCATACAAAGATAAACAAAAGTAAAGCAAATTAGCCATAGACAACTGGTGAATTAGAGAAATTGCTGTCACAGCTAAAACAAGTAAAACAAAGCCACAGGTAGTTCAAGCAAAGTTCAGACAGAGCAGGTCTGACAAGCCTCTGTACTGAGGCCTTACAAGCTCAATACAAAGCTTATGGACTGCTGCTAGTAGTCTCAGTACTGTATTACTGGGCTACATGATTCCATAGTGAAGTGCCGGACCAAGCTTGTACCCTGGCTACGTAGCAGGTGTATAAAGGCACTCAAGTTATTATGACCAGTCTGCGCAACAGCTGAGATTCAGACCCTTGATTTGCACTTTGTTGTGTAACATTATGGGGTATAATGCTTCCAATTAAAATGTACATTGGAGTTTCCCTAATAAATAACAGTAATTGCTACTGCTATGGAGCTTAAAGCGTTGTGTATAGAGCAAAAGCTACATCAGTGGGGAGAAATAACAAGTTACTTGAAGAAGATGGATGTCTTGATGGAAGGACAGAAATATTTAATATAGAAAGTAACACATTATGTTCTTTTTCATGCTTGCCTGATAAACAAAATGAAATTGAAAGCACCATTAAGTACAATTTGTTTAGAATATTTACTATTAGATTTTTTTAGTGGATAATTTTAAAAAATATGTTGTAGTTAAGGTTCTAACCAGACTAAATGGTTTGATGGTGATGATTTTATTGAGAAATTAATTTGCAAGCTAAATTAAAAGAGGATGCTCCTTACGCAAATATAGAAAATAAAAAGAAAAAGAGTTATAAAAATAGAATAAGGGGATGAGTAGACTGCCATGGAATATTTCCACTACGTGTTCTCCATAGAATGCTTCGCATTTATTATGGAAATATTAGATAGCTATTTCTATATTTTTGCCTTTAAAATATTGACTACTATTTATATGCTTTTTGAAGCTTTGTTAAATAATCACACTTGAAAGTTACTGTGTATGTGTTGTGGTTTAACCCCAGTTGGCAGCCAAACACCACCCAGCCACTCACTCACCCTCCCCCTGCCCCGCCCCAGTGGGATGGGGGAGAGAACCGGGGGAAAAAAACCCTAAAACCCGTGGGTTGAGATAAAGGCAGTTTAACAGGACAGCAGAGAAAGAGAAAATAATAACAACAACAATGATTAAAGAATACACAAAACAAGTGATGCCCAATGCAATTGCTCACCACCCGCTGACTGATGCCCAGCCAGGCCCCGAGCAGCGATCGCTGCCCCCTGGCCAACTCCCCCAGTTTCTATACTGAGCGTGACGCCATATGGTATGGAATAGCCCTGTGGCCAGGTTGGGTCAGCTGTCCTGGCTGTGTCCCCTCCCAGCTTCTTGTGCCCCTGGCAGAGCATGGGGAGCTGAAAAGTCCTTGACTGGTGTCAGCACTGCTCAGCAACAACTAAACCATCAGCGCGTTATCAACATTGTTCTCATACTAAGTCCAAAAACACAGCACTATGGCAGCTACTAGGAAGAAAATGAACTCTGAATTAAGCTGAAACCAGGACAGTATGTAAATCACCAGTGAGGTTTCATCAGCTCACTGAGTCAAACATCTGTAGTTCAAACAGAGAAATTTTTGCTTTATTGAGGCAGAGCTGAGAAAAGATACTCAGCTGATTAATTCAACTAAAGCAAGCAGAACCTTGCTAGGGTGATCAAGAAGCTGTGTACCACATTGTCATTATAGTCTAGAGGAAGCCTCTAGGAATACTCAAGCCAAAAAGAAAAAAAAAGTGTGATATGGACTAGAAAAAAACTACAATAGCACATTTAGTGGGGAAACCATTGCTACTTGATTTTAAAAGCTTAGTGTGCATTATGACTTCATTATATTCATCTGTAATATTAATAACAATGTGTTCACAAAGTAGGAAGTTGGTTAGAACTTCAGACTGTCTGACTGCATATAAGCACAGGCAACTAATTTCATAAACAGAGAGGCTTCCTCAGTCAGTAATTTCAAGATGTTTCTCCTGTCTCCCATGTGACTGCTGACCCTCTTTGCTCCACTCCACAAACAACAATGCATACTCCCTCCATTTCTAAATGGATGGATTAAATAAATTGCTTTCATTTTTTTTCCTGTCAATACACAGATCATACCACTTCAGTTTCTACTCCATCCACTTCATCTGAAACTGCTTTTATGAAACCTTCTAACACTTATTTCTGGCTAGATGTTCTAGTCTGTATTTTGCCACATGACCTAAAGCCTTTCTACTGATATATTTCATGAGCAAGAAAAGTCTTCGTCTCCTAAACATCCATTTTTTATACAAGTAGTTGCAAGTCTGATGTCTCTTGATTCTCCTCCTACATTTTTGATAATCACCAGAAATCTGCACTGGTGGTTTCATCCCTGTTTTCGTAAATACTCAGGATGCCTGTGTTCTTACTCTTTTCTTCTGGACTCATTCTTTGGATGCCCCTAGCTTTTTTTTCCTTGCACATTGTCATGAGCTCTCAGACCCCATCATGACTGGGGATCATGAGTTATGCATTTTTCTATCCTAAATTATCACTTTTTCAGGTGTCTCCCATTCTTCTCTCAGATCACTGTCTTGCTGATCTGTTGTCCTCCCATATCGCTGCTGTTGGTGGACTCTTTAATTGGATGAAAAGCTTTGATGATAGCTCAACAGCCCAGTATTAAATGAAGCAAATGAGAGGACTGCACACTTCTACTCTTTTCCTGAGACTCCAGTATCTACCAGAGCTCCATTTGCCTTATGCTGTTGGATAAAAAAAAAAGGCAATGAAGTAGCTTGTGCTTCTTGTGTTTGTTTTTGAGAGCAAATTCTAGTGCTCAAAAGTTCATTTGTGCACTTAGTGATACCTGGCCTGTGAAATGTTCTTAAGGGAAGGGAAAGATAAATCGGTTCTAATGTGATTTTAAGTGGAAAGCTGTTATTACTTCACTAATACTCTGTTCATCTTCTGCTTATGTATTTTTTTCTTTCCAAGAGTTGTATGAAAGGAGTCTGCAACTGCAGGTGTTGGCACATGATCTCATGGCAGGTGATGCCATTTGTCAAAGACTAGCAGCAGTCATGTAATTCTCTTGCATTTGATGGCTTCAGCACTGCTACCAAGGCTGCACTCCAGCAAGGTACTGAGCAGCTTCTGCAAAATGCTGAAGACCAGAAAGTACAGGAATATAGTAGTCTCTGAATATGTGCATGTGTGCTTGTGTATGTGCATGTTTGTATGTCATGTTAGTGTTCATTGCTCTAAAAAGGTACTTACTGCCTTCCAAGATCTGGCTTTAAATAACATTGTTTTTCATGGAGCCTAAGCACTTGCATTGATTTTTATTACTTGTCAGTTTTCTGTCAAACTTCTGGCTTATTAAGTGTAATCTATATTGCTTTGTACAATAAGTGAGGCATATAGCATGTTTAAGCTCCATATACAAGTTCTGCTCAAATCCTCATAAATTGCACATACATTTCCTCTCTGTGCTACCTTTTGAAAACAAAGTGCTTTCATTACTCTGTCATAGAAATAAGCAATCTCTTGTCATTTTCTTGTCTGTTTGTCTGTCTCCCTGTATATCTTTTTGTAGTTTAAAAGGAAAGAAAAAAAAATGAACATTGTATCTTGCAATGTATTTCCAAATAAAACTTTGAAAATACTTTCTGGTTAAAAAAATGAAGAATATAAGTAATTGCTTGATTAAAAAATGCATATGACTTCTGTACAATGAAACTGCCCATGCCTAAGTAATGGATTTTATAAAAAGCGTATGTTTATAAAAATGTTCAGGTCAAGAAAGTAACAGAACTGATGAACAGTCTGTTCCTTTAACTTGAAATCAGTGTATGCCAAACCTCTAGTTTTTTGCAATTCTGACTCACTTGACAGGAAGCAAAGTCTCGCTTACATTCATCAGTAACACGTCCTTTAAATCTTGGTCTAGCACGTGTTGCCTTAGTTAAATGGACCAAAACAAGCTGAGAGCTGTATCTCACTGTACTCCATTAAATCATCAAACAAATGCAGGACACAGGATTGAGTAATAAAAAAAAACGCAGTCCAGTGAGACTTCAACCAAAGTTTAACTTAAATATACTTCCCTGTATCACTTCTTTTACCTTTTTGTAAAGCTTTCCAAATAGATTTCCAGTTTGCTTTCACTACTTTCCTCACTGCCTTATTTTGTTACTTATTTACATTTCATATTGTCACATGTTTGTATAATGACTTTTTTCCAAGTTCTTTGATTTATTTAAAGTGAACCCCCTATTTATAGAACTACTAGTTTGACGACATACATACTAGTATGATGAAGGTGATATGTTTGTCATCAAATCAGAAAGTAATAATCAGGTCTAGATAAAAATGTTCTAAAGAATCAAGCTCTTTAAATGAGAGATTATAGTATTCTTCAACATTGGCATGATTAATTATTAGATATGATTTTTGCTTTAGTTTTAAAAAGTGAAACCTTTTATAAATGTAGGGTATCATGAACACAAGACATTAATTATTATCTTTAAAAAAGAGAGGAAATTTAAATATTGTGTTCATATAACTTGAAATTTTTCATATGTTTTCCATCCTGAAGGATATGAAAGCACACTTATGAAAGACCTTGATTTGATTGCTACTTTATGTGTACTTTGGAGAGTGGATGAAATTTCGATTTATTGCATATATATATGTTGGATACTTCACCATGTTAAGCATTAAATAATTTTAATAATAATAGTGATTAAAAACTTATTGTGCATTCAGCAGACTATCATTTTTTACAACACTAAAACACAGCCTTATTTAAAGCCTCTTGGAAGAGCATGTATGCTTGTGTGTAAATATTTTTAATTTTTATTATTTTCAACTGAAAATTTAGGAGGAATTTCAAGAGGGTAAAGTTAGCTATTATTCATACTGAAATATTTCTGGCAAAAAAAGGGTATCGATTTGTTTTTTAAATCACCTCTTATCAGGGATGATGTGGATATGTTTCAGACATAAATCCGTTGGCATCTACAATGTTTAACAAAAAAAGTCATATTTCTCAGGCTGAGCTGAACAGGAAGAAGTCTGTCTGTGTGTCATAAAACTATAAATTTTCAGCACAATAAAATTAATTTACTTTTCATCTTTTTCACACTAAAAGTAAGTGTGGGTTGTAAAATTACCTAAGTCAGCTTTTACTATAAAAACTGTTGCAGCTGAAAGTCCCTGTACTCAAGAGATAATGCTCTTGAAACCTGTAGGAGTATGCTAAGTTAAAAGAAAACTGTCCATGAAAAAGCAAGCTGTCTTCCTAATACTTATTCTACCAAAAAAAAAAAAAAAGCTACATGGATATAGGGATGATTTGTAGAACAGAAACTATATTTAAACAAAAAAAATGGTCTTTTCAGTACTGTCTACATAATGCTTTCATGTTGCTTGTGTTTTTTGCTTTTTTTCCCAGATATGGGAGTCAGAAAAAAGAAACATAGCAAACCAGTCACAACTGAACTTGTCTTATACAGAAGGGAAAGCTATAAAGGATACATCTGATAATTTTGAAGCGCAAAAGAAAGCTGCCATGAAAGGTTAATTAATAATTCTAAGAAAATAATTAATCAATTGTCATGGTTTAACCCTAGCCAGCAACTAAGTACCACACAGCCGCTCACTCACTCCCCCTGCCCCACAGTGGGATGGGGGAGAGAATCTCAAGAGTAAAAGTGAGAAAACTCATGGGTTGAGATGAGAACAGTTTAATAATTGAAATAAAATAAAGTAAAATAGTAGTAGTAGTGATAATAAGAGAAATAATAATATACAAAGCAAGTGATGCATGGTGCAACTGCTCAATACCTGCTGACCGATGCCCAGCCAGGCCCCGAGCAGCGATCGCTGCCCCCCAGCCAACTCCCCCCAGTTTCTATACTGAGCATGACGCCATATGGTATGGAATAGCCCTGTAGCCAGGTTGAGTCAGCTGTCCTGGCTGTGCCCCCTCCCAGCTTCTTGTGCCCCGGGCAGAGCATGGGAAGCTGAAAAGTCCTTGACTGGTGTAAGCACTACTGAGCAACAACTAAAAACACCAGTGTGATATCAGCATTGTTCTCATACTAAATCCAAAACACAGCACTATAGCAGCTACTAGGACGAAAATTAACTCTATCCCAGCTGAAACCAGGACAGCAATCATCATCAGAAAATTCCATATTTTTAAAGCAGGTTGGAATATTGAGAAGGTAGAATAGAATGGTGTCCTGTCTTTTTGAAATAAGACCATAAAATGTAGATGTATCTGAGATTGGACAAGATTATTGAAGAATATGGGAAACATCCCCATTGGGACCATTGAAACATTAGAATCAGTGATGGTAAAACAAAGTTTGTGAGAAATCTGAAGGTGCTTGAAAGGAAATAAAGAAAAGGAAAGGCCAGTTATCCTGGCTGTCTGACATAAATCCCATGCAGAACAGTAAAAAAGAAAAAAAAATGCTGATTTTGAAATCTCTTAAAAAAAAAAAAATTATAAAAATGTAATTACTTCCAGACTTTTAAAGTTATGCTAAATAAGTCCTGTCCAGCTGAATTTTCTGCTTTGACTTCAGATGTTTGTGATGTGAAACATAGAAACCACATGCTTTCAACATTGTTTTAAGCAATTTCTTCGGCCAGCCTGACTTTTCTTGTTTCAAAAAAGATCAGTTATCTGCAGAGCAGTCAGACAGCTAGGAGAATAGGGGTCATTCTGTTTTGACTGTTCAGCTGTGAGTATGTGATGGGGTAAGCCAGTGCTCACTGGTTACCCAGCTGAGAGACAGCAGAGATTCACAATTACTAATGTTGCACTTACAAATACTTGGCAATCTCAGGAAAGTATTTAGGTACGTATAATTCTCCTCAAGCAAGCAAAACAGGGTAAGTAATGCACATAGGAGGAAGGGTTCTTGGGAGCAGAAGTATTTTAATGAAAACGAGGGGTGTTAAAGACAGTGCATTGCACTGAAAAAAATACTGTGCTGATTGACAAGGCGTGTGAGGAAGGCAGACTAATTCTGTAAGAGGAGATGGAAACACAGATGACAAAAAGAGGTGGTCAGATTTTTAGGGCAGCTAATGAAAAAGCTCCTTTCCAGCTCAAGATTGCTATGCAACATAAGCAATCTTACACATCCTATGAGCACTTATGAGGCAGGAGCTGACGGTGGTATGAGAGCTAGACCCATACCTGGAGAGACGAGTGCTTCAAGGGAAAGGTTAGACTAAGTGCCCTCAGCTCTCAAAATAAAATTTATAGTGAGAGCTCTGGGGAGGTAGAGGACATAAAGGTCTCAAAATGGAGGCTTAGTGATGGAGGAAGATGATGTGCAGCTTAATTGGGCTGTGAATCCTTGTACTACATATTAAAAAGGTATGTAAGAAGGGTATCAGTAGACAAATCTAGGCTGCTCAGTTCAGGACCACATATCACTGTCAATAACATTTTACTTGAGCTGTAGAAGCAGTCATATTAAGGCCCACTTCTGTATCTGATGATTCAGGCTTCTACACTTTATTGTCAGCCCAGCACTAGAGCGCAAACAAAGAATAAGAAATATGTGCCTCAGTACTTGTATGCTGAAATACAGCTACCTAAAATTGATGCTTATAAATGTTTCCATTTACAAGCACCTTTTATGCTTAAAAAATGTTTTACAACATATGTAATGTGTGTTATAAACAATGATATATTCTGAAATATATGGAATTAACTTTATCTCAGTAACTTCATTCAAAGTTGATTAAGGGGGAAAAAGATTCAAATCTAGTCACTGAAAGTAGCAAGAGATGTGAAAGGTTTAGTAACAGATGCATGGTCACACTAAGATATTTGAGAGTTTGATTTCAGTTTGTGTAAAAGAAAAATGTCACCAAGATGATGACTCAAACTGAAAAAAAACCCTGATTCTATGCCTATTTTGCTTATGTTGTATTATTAGAATGCAGAGAGAGAGAACTGTATGTGCTTATCTGCAGAGGGCAGAAAAATCAGAACTATGAGGTTATATTCATTTATGCTCTGTAGTTACCTTCTAGTTGCGGAGGAAAAAAAGAAACTCGTGTAACTTCTCTGTCATGCATCTCTCACCATAAAAAATGGTAGCCATAAAGCTTGTACTCAGAGTTTAAGCCTCCTTTAATGGTTTTAATCTCATGTTAAAATGCCCTGAATAAATAAGGATAGATAACAAGGCAGATGCCACCCCACATGCACTTTTGAGTAAACTCTTCAGCAAGGAAGGAGAAAGAATTTACATCATCATTACATCATCTTTTGAGCTTTCTGTCTTATTAAGAAGGGACCTCCTTGAGGAAGCTGACTGGAAGATGTGGAGCTGTTTTTCACTTGACCCAAGTCAGCATCTTCTGGGTGAACTCAAGGTCTATGTGCATGCATGTTATTCGTTCTCCTTTTTCCCTACAGCTGCTGCAAAATTCAGATTTTTTTGAAATTATTATCCCAAGCCACTGTCATGTTCATACAAATAAATTGGTTCATGATTTCTGGTAAAGTAAGTTATTCCAGACAAGGCAATAGATCAAAGTCAGAGCTTAAAACCTGAAATAACATCTTAGCTTACTGTCTGTTGTTGTTTCACCCACCTCCCTTTAGTTATCAAAGTATCTCATCCTTTCAACCCTCTTCCTTTCCTTGGCACTTACAACCTAGTTTTTATGCCACTTCATAACTTACTATGAGTACTACTACAGATGGCTTTCTGTAATCTTTCATTTTTGGGTTGTACAGGGGTCTTGTATGACTTTGGGTTTTTTTCATTAATTAGTTTGCAGCAATGAGAACAGATTTCCTATGATGAGAGGCCAATAAAGGTGTGGGATTCCTCTGCAGCTGGTTGCAGAGCATACATGAGAGTACAGAGCACAGCATAATATCAGCTGTAGGACACACAAAGTGATTAATGTGTACAAGTTATATTTCAATACTTACCCATCTCTTCTGCTCTTCCAAAGTACAAAAAATGGCCGCTTGAATACCAATGTGACGTAGCTTGAAGAGAGAGTAAAACACTTTAAGAAAAGTAGTTGTGGGCACTCCTGTCTAGAATGTTTCAGAGAACTGTGATAGAAGGTAGGAGATTTTTGTCAAAGATCTTCATTTGGAAAACTCAGTGGCAAGTTTTTACCCTTTGCAGAAGATGCTGTAGGAGAACAGCTATTGTCAAGCGTATGTTCACACTAGTTCCCTGTCCTCAGCAGTCTTTAGAGGCCCTCAGTACTCTAGTAAATCTGTCCTGGTGTTTCTGGAGGATCCACATCATGATGACAGGCAGATAAGCCAGAGCAATTTAACATAAGAGCTGTGCTGCGATAGGTGGTAAGTTTGAAAGAGAGCTGTAATATTCCTCTTTCTCCTGCTTTTGTCTGTTTGAGTCTCAGAGTCTGGCTTCCAACCAGGTTTATTGTTGAACTGCTACTTTAACAGTTCCAAGAAATATGCAAAGCCATCATACATCTATCATATATGATTTACTTTTTTTTTTTTTTTTTTTAATATGTGGATAGGAAGGTTAAGTTAAAGCACTTTACAGAGTCTAGCAAGAAGGAACATCTCAGTTCACCAAGCAGTGAAAAGAACAGATATCTCCTCAGCCTCCTAGTCCATGGAAAAAATTACATTTCTCTATTCCAGGATTAAGGATGTGGTACTTTTGGGGAAGCAGAGTGTTATTGCAGTTGCCAGTGCCATACATTACCTTTCAACATATCTAGATGGGATATTTGCTGTTAGGATTATTTGGGTATAGAATGAGTAACCATGCCTTTTGGAAGTTTTAATTTTACTTCAAAAATGTAACTATTTTTTTCATCTATGTTCTGCTAACAGTTCAGGCCTTGTATTCCACCTCTGAAGACTACATAAAAACAAAAAAGTCAGAGATTATTAATTCCCTTCTGTTTGGAGATATCCATGATTGTACATGCTTACATACTCATATTTTATGAAATTGTATGTTATATAGCAACAGGAAAATTTTCACTCAAGCAATGTTTACTAAAACCTGGAAAGAAAAAAGCTGAAAAGTCCATCTTATTTCCTCGGAAGAAAATTTCAAAATTCTGTTAAGCAGGATTTAGAAACTCTAAAAATGATAGGTTTAAAATATAAAAAGTATTAATTTTTACACTCTGGTGACATTGAAAATATACTATTATAAACAGAAGACATTTCTGTGAAGATCTTTAATGCAATGCAGCTTATAACCATGTACATGTACAGAAATCTATTCAAAGTTTTAAGCTACATTAAATTTTTCATGACTTTTACTAGTATTTTAAACACAGTAGTTAATCTGAAATGAGTTTCAATTCAGTTAGTATTCTGTAGTATACTAAAGACTTTTAAAGATACTGGTGGAAAGAAATGGGATGGATGTGTCTTTGGAATGCAACCTCAAAAAGGTAAGTGTACAGACCTTCAATTACAGTAATTTCTGTAACTGAGTATGACTATTTGGAAATAAAAGTAGCCATAGCACGTGTTTGTTGATGGGGAAAAATACAGGGAAAATCATCCCTTCTGCAGAAATAGTGAAATAAATTCATATAGGAGTCTGTACATAATAAAAAAAGAAAACATTGGAAAGTGTTTTTGTTGTTGATGTTGGGCTAAAAGGTAGACTGGATTACTTAAAGTAATTTGAGGGGTAGAGGGAAAATCACACAGCAGGGAAATTTATCCTTCCAAGTATCTTCCAGGATGCTCATAACAAATGCTTCCATTTTGGAGGATTTTTTATTGTTAGTGTTTTCTGAAAGAGGTGTTGGGTAGTTACTTTGATAGAGCTGATTGGATTTTTTTTACTACTCAGAATGTCGTTTTCCTGTCACAACATCAGACCCACTGAGTGGGTACTTCATTTTGTCCTTCTACTTTCCTGAAGATGGAAAGATGGCTCACCCAGGTTCTGTGACAATCAACTGATTACTTTGTCTCCCCTCCCAGGGTACGTCGTTAATTTGCTTAGCTCATTGGTAATACCCCTTCCTGAAGGCCGTGGTTGTTTGTTGCTCTTAATCAGTGCAGCAGTTCAGACATCATGCTGCTTTTAATGTGCTCAGTTTCTTTAGTTTCTCCCAGGTGGTAGTTCAAACACAGTTATGAATTAAAGTGCATGCACATTCATTATGACTTTATTGTCTTGTTTCCATGACTTCAGATGAAAGCAGTCTATCTGTAAGTAGGGACAGTTACACATTTAAAAACATTTACATGTTTCTCTATTAAAACCATTTTTCTGAGGTTTAGAAAAATATAGCTACAATTTTTTCTTAATCATGATTTGTCATTTTTCCAGTTGTGTTTCTTGTTTAAATGCAGGTGTTTACACATAGGAAAGGCTCTTCTGACTCTGTTTTCCTGTTGGTAAAAGGGAATAGTGGAGGCAATATAGAAAGTTCATTTGCAATTTTTTCTTCCAGTGTGAGGGTTGTAAAATTGGGTAACATTCCTTACTGTTGTGTACACTGGCTAAGACAGTCATTATCACTGCATCATTATATTTTATATTAAAGGTCCTTCTTATGGCATGGCAAACTAGACACAGACCAGGAACTGAATTGTACTAGGAAGGTGTCAGAAGAGACGGACCTGTTTTGATGGAGCACTGGATTGTTGTTCAGTATCTAAGTTATATGGTGTTTCACTTATGCAACAGAGTTCCCTTGGATAAAAACTGACAAGGCTCATTAGCTAGGCTTTAAACAGGTAAGATAAAATAGAGAAGAATCTTTTCCTTGCCTGTAATGTAACATATACTTCAGTCAGAGGTGTTCTGCCATAAGATATGACAAATAAGAAATGCATAACATGCTGTGGAATGGATCATCACCGCTTATCATTGAAGCCAAGATCTTATTAGGATTTGAAAAAAGGATTAGACATTTATACGGATGAGAGCATCCACAGGTCTTCTAGATAAATTTAGAAAGAGCTATAATCCCTTATGCTTCAAAGAAATGCCGTGCTCTAATTGATGGGGAACTAAAAAACCTTCTTTAATATCAGATTACTCCATTACTTACCACTGTTCTAATTCTGTATTTCTCTGAGGGTGGGGCCCTGGCTACTCTCAGAGAGAAGGTACCAAACTAGAGATATTTATGATTACGCACACACATACTCGCAATTTTACAAGTGTACAGGAGTCACATAAGAACTGAAATAAATAACGTGTGACAAAAAAAAAAAAAAAAAAAAAAAAAAAAAAAAAAAAAAAAAAAAAAAAAAAACAAAAACAAAAGAAAAAAACATGNCAAGAGTAAATCAAACCATAGCATTGGAGTAACAGTATGATGGTGTATGACATAAACAAACAGTGGAAAGATTAGTTACCTTCAAGATAGCTTGATGAACAATATCTATTTATTTCTAAAGTTTCTTTGCCTTTTCCATCAGTTTAAGAGTTTAGGTGTTTTTATTCACTTCACACTCACACTGTTAAGGAGAATGTGACACAATGATAAATGCTGAATGTTGTCCTGGAACCAGTTAATAGAAAATTACACCTTAAACTCACACCACACAGTTTAAAACAATGATAAAAGGACATAATTTTGTACAAATATTTGTTTAGAATGTTCTAACTTCATTCATAATAAGTTCAGAAATAGAGATTATATAATTTTATGTTTTTACTTCTATTACTGGTATAAAGTTGCACTATAAATTTCTAACATTATCTCGTATTTATAAATGCCATCTGTGTAATGCTCTAACATAATTTAAGTGCATAAGTTGTTCATTTATATTACTCATTTTTGACCTCAATATGCATTAATATAATGGCAAGAATATAATTGGTCACAGGAGATATTTTAGAAATATTTTTAGTGTTTATTTTATGCTTTCAGACATGTGGAGGGGAATCCACAGGACTGGGGCTAAAAGGAGAAATTATCAATAGAGAGTGTGCTAATTAAATTTGCAAACAATACCAAGTTAGGAAAGACAGCAAGTATATTGAAGGACAAGAACAGAATTCAAAATTATTTTGACAAAGTAAAGCAATGGACTGAAACACCTACGATAAAATTCAAGAGGGAAAAATACAAAATACTACATCTTAGTAGGATTAATCAGCTGCATAACTACAGAAGAATCAACTAGTTTGGTAGCAGCCAGGAGCTACAGTGGATCTGAAGGTAAATAAGAGTCATGCTATTGCTAAAAAGTAAAAAAAAAAAAAAAAAAAAAAAAGAATAGTCTAACAAAACCGATTACACACAAGACNCAGCAATGGAAAGTATAAAGCTGAAATATAGGCTTCTAGATGCTCTTAGATTTTTGAAAAGACAGGATTTGCTTTGGCAGAGTCCAGAGGACAGCAAGTGGAAAGAGTGGAAAGAGGTATAGAAAATGTGGTTGGCTTACCCAGAAGACTGGAAAAGATAACCAAAAGTGAATATTTGAGGGATCAAGAGAATGAGGATAGTTTTAAGATCTGCAAGAATATTTTCTCTGTATGCGTGGCGGATGGCAGATGTGCAGAGGGAGTATTTAGGTTAGACATCTGGAAAATCTTTTTAGCAGTAAGAACAGTAAAATATATTTATTGGTTAATCCAAACTGCAGTTCATGCATAAAATTTTTGATTTGAATGTGTTGCAAATATTAAAAGAAATCAGTTTAAAAATACTTGGATGGAATGATTAAAAAAAATATGAATCTCGCTCCCCTAATTTTTCCATGCATTCATGATTTTTGCAGTCATAGTGCATTATTCTTTTATGTTCATGTCAGCTATACTGTTTTATAATTTGACCAGAATGGAAAAAAGTCTCTCTGTTATAGAAACTAATGAGTGAGTAGTGAGAAAAAGAACACCAGGGACCAACTCTTAGGACTGATCCTTCCTGGAAGAATCTAGCTAGTCACAAATATGTCTGGCAATTAAAAGAGCTAAACAGTCATATTCCCTCACGAATATGGCTGATGATACTGCAGAACTCACCTTTATGACCTGGTAACAAATATTTCAACTAGAATGGAGACATCTTGAATATATATATCTAATAAGGAAGATGGATTCAGAACAAAAGAATTTCTTGTCCATTATGTTCTACCCACCTCAGGAGACCTAAACTGCTTGCAAAACATGTGCCAACTTTTTAAAGATAGTCAAAATTAAGTACTTACACTCTGTTTTATAGAGATTTCCTTTACAGTCCCTTGCGTATGTTTAGATACTAAAAATAGCCTAATTTTCAGAATTATGCAGTATTTAATATAGTTAATGCTGTACAGATGGTAATACAGGAATACAAATACCTTTACTCTGTTTGAGGAAATACACAAGTCAATTTATATGTCGGTGAATATTTCAGTAATTGCCACATTGCTCACATGTCTCTGTTAAATACAGATGTAGATCTGTAGATCATTACAGTTCGGGGAATCATATTTTGAACAGTGAAGAAATATTGGCTACATTATGCCATCATTGTTACTTCACAGAATTAATCTTAGTGAGGTTCACACACTCTTCAGCTTCAGTCATGCCTGCAAGTCCATCCCTAACTGAACAACAGGCAGTGGATGGGAATTTTTGATCATCAAATCCCCAATTATTTACTGTAAGGAAACCGAGGCATGAAAATTATGTAACTCATAATAATTAATCTCTGTTTTCTGGATTGCATGCAGAAAATCTCCTGAATTCACACAGTCTCAGTATTAAATACTTTAATACAGAACAAAAGAAAGAGAATAGTCTGCAGAAGAATGAAAGGAATAAATAGGAAAAAGGAGGCACTGAAGTAAGTAGAAGATGTCAGAAGATAAACGAGGCTGGAAATGAAAAATAAGAAGAGACAAGAAAACAAGTGTATACAGTCCATTAAAAGCTTGCAAGCAAAAGACAAATAAAGGTCACAAAAGAAAGAAAATTATTCACAGTCAAAGGCCTTAGTGGTAATATGATGGGTTTTTACAATTGCATCAAGGAGAAAAAAGACTAGAGACAATGTCTTGAACTGACAGAGGCCTGAGACAATGACATAGTGGGTTTGGCTGGACTTCATGAAAGTTTTGTGCTCAAGGCAAAATGATGCTAGGTTTTAGTGGATTCCAGGCTAGAAAAGCCATTCAGTGGAAAACAAACAAACAAAACCACAGCCTAATCCATTCACCTTAACTAAAACAAAAGCAAGAAAAAAATGGCAACTAGTTTAGCCCAGTATCATTCACAGAACACACCTACCCACTACAATTAACGGAGGTTCTTGATCAGCAAAGATCAGTCAGAAGATGCCAGGCATATAGCACAGAAAACAAAAGGTATGCTATTGCTGACCAAATTTATGTCCCACTGCAGCCTCCTTTAAAAGGTACAGTTCTGTAACTGAGGAAGTTACATGAATTCTGAGAACCATGATGAGATTTGTCCACCTGTTGTAAGCGTGTCAGCTCTCACAACATTCTCACTCTACTCTTTGTCAAAGCATTACAGTAAGCCAAATCTAAAAAGATACTTATAAATTTAACAATATTTACAGACATCTCATAATATTGCAAAGATATCAAAGAAATTAGATGCCATGTATTTAGCAGGAACTCTACTTGTAACCTGCTGTAGCTGCATTTTAAATAGTACATTTCAAGACAGTGTATCTCTTTAGAAGCAAGGACACATTTGTAAAGTTCAGCTACAATCAAAAATGTGGGACAGATGATAAAGAGGTCATGTTTCACACTGTTGTTCTTTCTAGGAAGTCCCTGATGGAATGGCCCATGTGAACTGAAATAAGAGACATCTTCCCATATCCCATATTGTCTGTGCTTTGCTGGCATTTTCTTTAGTGAATGTGTACATGCATGTTATCACACTCTAGATGGGGAAAGTGAAGGAGGATCAGTTCAGTTAAACTGTTAAGAAAGCAGATTAAGTGTCTATTGATAGAAAGCTCCAATGCTTGTCTTCATGTCACCACAATGTATCACATCTGTTCATTACAAACTGATGCAAACTGGCAGGCAAAATTAATACATGTCAACTTTATGTCTTCACTCTGAGGGCTAATAGGCATCCTAGGGTATTTTTTACTATTATATGTCTTGCTAACAGGCTGATACTGTCACGAATGAAAGGGATAGTCTTCTAGTGGAAGTAATCCCAGGCCCAGAACATACTACAGTTCTCAGAAAAGCCCACAGGCTAATCAACTGTGTGAAGATACTATACTGTAAATGACAAACAAAAGCTCCAAGTCATTCAACTCCTGAAAAGCATGATATATATACATTTTTTTAGAGTACAGGAGAAGTGGGATGAATGCCCAGGGCAAACTATCTACCCATATAGGAAAAAAAGGTGTGTGAAAGCTAAGGGTTTTGAGGGCCGTATTTGTTCACTGTTCTAGGCCCTGGGAAACTGGGGAAATGGAGTATACACTTTGAGTCTAGTTCAGAAACAAAATACTATTCAATTTGTGTAAGTTATTTTACACAAATTAACTGCCATTAAATGACCATACACGACTCTATATACATCTGTACACAGCTTATATACTACAGTAATAGAAACAAGTTCACAGCAATGGAATTATTGAAATAAGAAGGGCACTAACAACTTGCAATGGATAGTTGTCTCATTCATTTACATGTTTTAATTTTGTGTTATGTTTCTATGATTACCTCTCTGGAAAGTGGAGAAGGTTGGTATTATTCTGAAGCATCATGGAGCTTATTCAAGGGGAGATTTTGGAGGCTGTAGGGTGTGGCAGGCAAGAATGACACAGCACCTCACTTTTAACAAAAAATATTCTATTACTTCATTTTCTTACACTTTTGATAACATATAATATTTTTTCTTCTTTTTTTTAAAGGAATCTTGTGATTAGATACAATGGTACTGAATTTTGTGGAAAACATACAAGTGGTACATAAGAGTCCATTACAAGCTAGCAAAAACTGCTTGAAATATGGCTGCTATGTCAAAGACACTTGCATGTCTACACATGATTTTTAACAGTGAGCAACAAATACTAGTGAAGCATGTGAGAGAAAGAAGGGAGAGAAAAACAGAGTAAACCAAAATGTATCTGAGCGGTATAAATTTCATCTTTGCCACAACTGGAAACAGTTGGGAAGTCATCTGAAGAAGAAACATGTGGTAATATTTTCTAAAAAGAAAGTGAAAGATAGAAAAAAGTCTTTTTTTTACACAATAAATTACTGGTGCTCTTTTGAACAGAGCAGAGATGAGTAATGAGTGCAGAAAACAGCTGTAGGGTGATGAGATAAATTAATGAAGTAATCTGGATCAGATATGGAAAATGAAAGGAAGGCAGTTTTTGTTTAGTTAATGAACAAAAGGCATATAATAGGTTAGTTGCTGTACATAATGTTTACAAAATA
>VZTL01037156.1:34345-52844 GCA_013400535.1 Scopus umbretta
AAAAAAAAAAAAAAAATCCATGCAAAGCACAGCCAATATTTCCTACCTGATTCAGTCTTTTGAATCACAGCAGGTGTTAAGAAATAATAAGAGGCTGCTTTATTGTAATCGTAAATATATCTTTGCACCCTTCCAATGAAATCATGAAACTGTTTTTGTTACTGTTGTTAGTAAAACTTCCAAACAGAATGGCTAAAGCCAGATTTTCTCCCCCATCTCTTAGGGGTTTTGTCTTTACTTAAATATTTATTGCATAATATATTTTGCCTAATTTATAGGCAATTTCAGCTTTGTAACATTTAACATATCCTTCTTGAAAACAATTTTATCTAAACTCTTCAAAATTGTAAATAATTTTCAAATAAATTTGAATTCATTAATATTTAATTTGAAATAATTTTTAAGTACCAAAATCTGTTAGCTACAACTAGGCTTCTGCAAAATGCTATAAAATGCGTTAGATTCTTCTCTAAAAAACATCACTTGTTAGCAAGATGTAAAGTCTCTTTCATTAATTCATATCAATATTTTACCCTGTATGACCACAGAAATGTGTGTGCTTTTTACACTACCTATACACACATACACACACACATTTACATACATGTATATATATAGAAAAATATAACCATTTACTGGCAGGAGGTAAATATCACAAAACAGCCATTAGACTCCTATGGAAGGACATAGTTCAGAATTTTGTTTATTTGTTTCTGCTTTGTTTTTCTTGAAGGGGCACAGCCTTCAACAGCTTTTCTACTTTTAGAAAACTTGTTTTGCTGACAGTTGGGCTATAACTATATTTCATAAACCCTAAAGCTCCCAAGTCGCTGGAAATAAATTGATTTTGTAAAAATATGCGACACACAGGTTTTCAATATGGGTCCTGAACAGCCTGTCCCTAAAGTAGTTATTTCCATTTACACCCCTGACCTGCTGGTGTCTTCAGTGGTGCTGTAGTTTTTCATGTACTTCAAAAGCCAGAGATCTGTTTCCATCCTTCTTAATTTAATATAAACTGCACATGCTTCTATCAGTAAGGACTTTCATTTTTATACTTCTTCGATTTCACGACACCAATGGTTCTATATTTCACAGTGTAGGGAGCAGAATGAAATTACACTGCTCTCAGACTTCAGCAATATCTGGTTTATGTGATTCAGGACCTCCACACAAAGAAGAGGTCACTCTCAATATTTCTGTAAATGGCTCTTTCTGAAGGAGTATATATGGTAAGTCTGACAAAGTGTGATTTGTTTGTTGTGTATAAAGTGGGGCAAAGCCCCACACACTTCTGTGAGAGTGGGAAAATGCACCTGCATAATCCAACACCCAATTATTTTGTTTTGACATAGTTCTACAGATGTTGGAAAGATTTAAATAAGAGTTCCTAATTTGTGTGCCATCAGCTGTCCTGTATCTCACTATTGCAGTCTCTGCCAGCAGGATTTCAGCTTTTAAAAAGCCTCCTCCTTTTACACTTGAGAGCAGAAGCTGGCCTTATGTCTATATATGTTCCAGTAAATGGCTGTTGCTATACAGAATCTGAACTATCAGATTAAATTTAGAAAACTGTTTTTGTATACCTAAGGAAATTGGTATTTGTACTGAATATTTTAAATACTTCTTCAGTGTGTACTTTCTCAGCTGAGGTAATACCTCAAGAGTCTTTACTGTAACTGGTTCACTACAGAACTGTGATTTCTATTGTTTCAATGCCTGCAATTCTCTTAGATATTTCTGTCCTCACTCCAGCCATTGAACCATTGTAATTCTGACAAATGACTTATTTCTCTCAGTAGACTGACTCATGTGATGATTCTTCCGCTACAGTGACAAAATAAACCGAAAACACAATACACAATAAGAAAAAATATTGTAACAAATATTGGTAGGAAGCTATTTGAAGGAGTGGTCATTATAATCTCTTCTGGGTGATGGAATGTGTAACTGTAGGGTCAGGTCCTGTCAGTGAGTGTAGCTAAACACAGAGGTTAACAGTTTCTTCACACAATATTAGTTTTATCGCATTATTGACAACACATGTTTAGAAGAATCACTATGTATTGCTCCGGCTGCAAGGTTGAAATAACAACAATAAAAAATACTGGTTGCTTGTTACTTTAATGGGATGATAACCTCTAGCAAAATGACAGAGCAGAAGAATTACAGCTCACCTGGCCTTTTGAAAAGCTCCATCATGTAGCTTATGTTTCATGTTTATGCATCTGCATTTCTTCCTGGATATTTTAAGATTGTGTAGGAGAGACTATCACATTTAGCTAGTGGACCGTTAGAAGATTCAATAGCCGTTGACAGTCTCTATTAAATTATAAAAACATGGTCATACAATTTTTATTAGAGAGAAAACAAACACTTTGGGTAGTTTCCGTAACTGAAAAATATAAAATGTGGTGTGTAGTGAACTATAGCTGATTTCCAGTGTCTGGAAACCATGACAGTGCTTCAGAAAGCAGACCAGATGCTGCACATTTAAGAGAAATTCTGAATTGTTTCTGCCATTTTGTAAGCAACATTCTTTTTGTATACAGATGTAAAGGAAGGAAGAAAAAAATAACTTAAAGGAATTACTTTAAAGGGATAACAATCTGAGATGGTGACAATAGTTTTTAAAGCGTTTTAATTTTTTCACTTTTTATTTTTTTAAGTTTTTATTTAAAATGTCAAAACAGGTATGTCAATAACTCACATGTAACTTGCGTATTGTTGTTTACTGAAGACAGTAAACAAAAGGATTACCTTTGGAATGCAAAAGTAAATCAAGCCAGCATGTACACAGAATACCAAAGGATGCAACCGACTAAATTAGTTGCAAGTAATAAAGTTTCAGCTCTTCAGTAGAGTGAATTTTCTTTATAAGTTTAATTATTTTAAAATAATCAATTAATTCTAGGATTTTTATAGTAAGTTGAGTCCCCATCTGTAGCAAAATGCGTTACTCCTATGCTTATATTTATACAGTTCTGGAACTTTGTATATTGTTTTGCAGAATGAGTGTGTAGACCCTAAAGCCCTTTCTGGTTTACTTTCAGAACGAATTCACTTATCATCAACCATTACCATATTTTTCTTATATAGGTATCTTTTGATTCTAAAAGAATACATGAGTTAGTTCTTTTCAGAGTCTCTTATGCAATGTTATTGCAAAACTTGTTCTTACACAGCAAAACTCTTCCCATTTCAGTGTGGCTTAGCTCTTATAAGACATAAATGCATGCTTAATCCTGGAAGGTCCACAAACGGGTGATTTCACAAGGTCAGCACTTTGTAGAATTCGAGAACAAGGGAACATTTGCTTTCATGAACCAGAAATCATAATACTTTTTTTGTTAACTTCCAAAGGAGATCAGTATTTATAGTAATTATATCACATCTTTTTTAAACAAATCAGTTCTGTCTGCCTGTCCCATTTTAACTTCCACTGGTACAACTTCCTTTGACTGAACACAGTTGCTTTTCCTACCTATGACTTGACTACTCTGTCATACAGTCGTTTGCTACGGTTTGATGTTGGAGATGTCGTAGTGAAGAACTTGCATGAGCTGTGTTAGGAAAAAACAGAATCTGCTGTAGAATGTAGTTTCATGATTTTGCACTTAAATCAGCAGAAAACACACTTCTGAGAAGAAATCCTGTTAAAAAATCAGTTATCTATATAGATTTTTAATATTCTGTAATTCTATTAATAGCAAGTGCAAGGTATATCCCAACTGCTACCTGAAGAACCTTCTACTCCAGAGTAATAGAAGAAAGATATTGACTTGTCTGCTATTGACTGAACCCTTTTATTTCTTTCTCCTGATGGCTACCTTGTTCAGAAAATGAAATTGCTGACTTCAGTCATGCTTTAAAGTTTAGATGTCTTTCCAGCAAGGTGTGATTGACTTAAACACAATGTATATCCAGGTACTGATTATCTTCATCACTTTCCATTTTTTTATCCATATGTCCTGGTTTCAGCTGGGATAGAGTTAATTTTCATCCTAGTAGCTCGTATAGTGCTGTGTTTTGGATTTAGGATGAGAACAATGCTGATAACACGCTGATGGTTTAGTTGTTGCCGTGTAGTGCTGACACCAGTCAAGGACTTTTCAGCTTCCCATGCTCTGCCAGGGGCACAAGGAGCTGGGAGGGGACACAGCCAGGACAGCTGACCCAACCTGGCCACAGGGCTATTCCATACCATATGGCGTCACGCTCAGTATAGAAACTGGGGGAGTTGGCCGGGGGGCAGCGATCGCTGCTCAGGAATGGGCTGGGCATCGGTCAGCGGGTGGTGAGCAATTGCATTGGGCATCCCTTGTTTTGTATATTCTTTTATCATTATTATTATTATTATCATCATCATTATTATTTTCTCTTTGTCTGCTGTCCTATTAAACTGCCTTTATCTTAACCCATGGGTTTTACTTGTTTTTTCCAATTCTCTCCCTATCCCACTGGGGCGGGGGTGGAGCAAGCGGCTGTGTGGTGCTCAGTTGCTGACTGCGGTTAAACCATGACACCATAGTACTACATTAAAACTGAAGATTTAGCTGCCACACTTTACTTTGTGTTATATCAATATCTGTATCTCTAAAAGTATTTGATTAAGGAAAAATTTGACCAAACATGATGAAAAGAACTGGAATTGGAAATTTACTGTGCTGGTGGACATTTGTTTTAAGTGGAATTATCTAATTTCATTTAGGTTCAGAAAGAGCTGAAGAGAGTGAAATATAATTTTGTTATCAAGTAGAAAAAAGGCTTTAAAACACTGAATCAGATTTCTTCAAAATGTTTATAGACAGTAAGTAAAGAAGACTCTTCTTATTGCATATAGCAAATTTCTTTTTTATGAACAAATTTTAAAATTGCCTGTTTGTTACTTCAACTTTCATGTAAGGCAGGGAAACTTCATTGTGCTCATTTGAAAAAAAAAAACAAAATGAGTCATTGCCCAAGGTGAGTCAAAGAGCTCAGGGCAGAAGCAGGAGGATCCATCTCAAAGTTGCCTGCCGTCATCATCAGAACATATCTCTGCCAGGCTCTGTACAGGCTCCCATATGTTTTTCATCCCAGTTTCTTGTTTCTCATACCAAGTTACACACAGAGAAATATTAGTAATACAACAACTTTCTATTGGTTTGCCTGATGCTCCATAATTCTACAGTCCTCTGCTGAAAACAAACCTGTAACCTTTTAACACTAAGATTGTGTTAAAGAGTTAGGGATTTTACTGAAAGGAGATTAAATTATAATTAACCTTTTACTAACTGAAGTGAAGCTGGAAAGACTGAACTGCGTGTTCTGATGTGGTAATCTTTCCCCTTTGTTATACTCTGTTCCAGTCATCCTCAAAAGTGTGTTTAAAAAAAAAAAGCTGCTGCTGGTTAGGGTCATGAAGAAGGGAAGTGAGGCACCAGGTCCAATTGTTCTTCAAAATCTTGTGCTACTAAAATTTCAATAGGAAATGTGCATAAAGGACAATTTATTGATTTGGTTGTAGCTGGAGGGCTCACAATTGAAGAAACATTTAAGTCTCCTGGATTTCTTTATTTTTTTCCTTGAGGGTTTGAAGATTCTTAATGATGATATTTNTGAAATACTTGTAGGGTGAGTGCCAGCAGCGTCAAACCAGGGGTTGACTGCTGCTGTTTTCACTCTGAGGTCCCGCTGCTTGCAATGGCTTTGCCGCTCTTATGCTTCTTTTTCGGGCTGACTCATTTGTTTCAAAAGTCCCTTTGTAATTACCTGGCTACTGTTCAAACCAGCTGATGGTCATCTTCCTCTTAATCGGCCTTTTAGAAAGATTGAGCCATGCGATCATGCCGATACTCATATTTAAAAGCTTTGGATTGAACTTGTTATATAAGCAATTAGACAGTCAAAGCAGCTTAATTATCCAGCTATGCAAACAGTTATGATCTTTGAGTTCACCTGAAATTCAACAAGGAGGGATGAGCAATAAAGGAGTCTCATGAGCCCAAATCCTTCAAAGGCAGACTGAGCATTTCATCTAAGGAACTGCTGGTCAATAGAGAACTCATCTGGTTGATTAGAGTATTAGCTACACCAAACATCAAGCATGTTCTGTTTAAACCCCAATAAACCTTGGGACAGCAGTGTTTTGATCTTTCTTGAAACTGAAAGGATTATACCTGAATGTCTAATTGGAGATAACATGACACACTAAAAGAAATGTTGTTTAGTTTTAAATTCTTGCTCCATGTTCAAAATCTGAAATGAAGTATTATTTCACACACACACAAGTAGCATTGTTAGAGGACATAATCCTCCTTATTTTTTTCCCAAGCCTTTCTGAAATGCCTTTCCCAAGGCATTCAACAAAACATTTCCAGGCACATTTCTGCATCTGTCATTAGTCTGTTTGTTCACTGCCCGGTGTTTGTTTAATGTTCCCAATCATCTGTTTGTACTCTTGGCATTTAGCCATTGTTCTGTTATTTCTGTCTTCCTGCTTCCAGAAGCTCATTTGATACTTTCAGAGGTAGGCTCACAGTATTTTTACTTAAGATGGGTCCTCTTATGGCGAGGATGGCTTCTTAGAATGTCACCATTAAACTTCTGTCTGGACGGGTTTGAGATTTGTTTTGTAATTCTGTCTCTTAAGACAGGTTATGAGCAAGCTTTTGCTCAGTATTTTCGTTCAAAATGATACAACCACCATTTCCTGAAAGACATTACCATTTGGTTCAGAGTTTTGTAGTGACCAAATTGTGGTAGATAGGTATGTAAACGTCTAGAGACTTGCAGAATAGGCAGCAATAGTTCATGTATTAACTTCATTCCTCCTCTCGGCTCTGGCCAGCACTGAAAAGATGAAATGCACACAGGCTTATGTCATACGTTTCTGGAAACCCACATGGTGGATTCATGGAGTGATTAGTGGTATCTGGAGAAAGATGCCTTCTCTCCATTGCCAGTAGAAACAATTGCAAAATAAATAAAAAATAAAAAGGTAGAAATAAGGGTGGCTTCCAAGGTATGAAGGATGTTAACACTCTGCAAAGGAGGAATAACATTTCAAAGAGGAAAAAAAATATATATGTTTCATCTTAATAACATGTCCTGGATAAGCAAACTGAGCAAGCAAAACATAACAAGAAATACAATGGTCATAATTTAAGTGTACGTCACTCTAGGTTGCAAAAAGCAACTAGTTTTCTCAACACCCATAAATAAAGTCCTATTTTATATTTTAATGGAGTTCTTTAAATAATTAAACTTGGAAATTTGGTATCTAATCATGAGAACTTATTCCGGTCTTGTTCAGTACACTGCATCTAATGCAATCCCTCCCCCTTGATATAACTAATAGGTGAATCAAAATAAGAGGACGAATGCTTTGGGGCATACCCTCTGTCATGAAAATGATTATTTTTAATCTCATGTAAGAGTTACAGAGGCAGTTGTGCTGTCCAGTAAAATGAAGGGAAATGTTTGTCTTTTCAGTTCACTATGATCCAAAGCAGCCAGTTATCCAGGAAGACACTGTTGCTTACATTAATGCTTGTTTATATAATGATGATCTTGGTGACAGGGTTAGGTATCTCCTCAAGGTACAATTTGAACAAAATTCTATTAGTAAAATCATTCATTTTAAATTTATCTTCTATTAATTAAAGAAATTATTAATTAATTGACTGTGAGCAGTCTTCTCCATTAGTACTCAGTTCTATTTCAAAAATATCTCAAAGAAGGGAAAAATTGTACAACATGTACTTAGTGAGTTACTTGTTCCTTTAATATGTAATGTGGGGTCCCTACGGGAATCAAAATACACTGAAATGCAGACTATCAGAAACATTGTTATATATACTGTTTTAAATTTCTGTGTTGCAACTTTTTACAGAACCATGAAAAGATTTATATTGTAATTCATGCTACTGGAGACGAAAGGAGCAAAAAAGAATAATCACTGTAGGATTTTGAAAGGCCTCTAAAGTATGTGTGGTTTGTAAAATGTTATGGCATAAATTTATGACTACAATTCAGTTAGTTTCATGAGAGAAGACATAAACAAAGGAAGAATAACTGGCATTTCAGGGTCCCTCTTTAATCTTCTGAGATATCTATGCTGAAAGAAGATTAGGAGTATTCTGTCGGCAGCTTCCACTAAGATGAAGGTCAGCATACGGAGTTGTTTACTAAGTTAGTAGGTAAATAAGAGAGAAAGTGTGTCTCAATTTCTATTTTGAAACTTCAAGGGCAGTTATGATGTCTTGAAAGGTAACTATTGATATTCCACTTGCATTATATAATACAGCCAACAAAACATGAGGCTACATAAATATTGTGACCAAAACAAGGAGCAGTTCTCTGAAGCTTGTTTCTGTTGGAAAGAATGCAACCTACAGAAAAGCTTCAGCTGGAGGGTGAATAACTTGAGAGAGTAATTGCTGGCTGACAGCTGAGAACGGAATTAAGTTTTCAGGTTAAAATTAATGCCTTTGATTTTGCTGTAATATTATACAAATGCTGCAGTGGGATTTTTTTATTTATTTTTTTTACTATTCTTATTCCTACATATTCATTATGTGTGAAATCCCTGTATAAAGCAAGTGCTGGACACTGCTTTTCTGAGAACAGGATTTTCACACCGAGTAGTATACTCAGCAACTAGCATGAACTGTTAGGTGTTCTAGTACTACGGACTGAGATTTCATCCTCATGACAGGACCAGTTTGGGGACCAGCAGCCATGAATTTGGAGAAGAATCTCTTTTGGTTACCAGAAAAGAATGTCTAGAGCATACTCGTGAATTCACTAAAAGGCATGCAATCACCACAAGCACTTTTCTAGAAACTTTCTATGCCTTAATATGGAATCGCATTATTTCAGTTGACAGAGAGAGATGGCTTGCAAAAAACTTGTCATTTTATGTTCACGGTTAAATCAAAAAAGCTGATTCTACTCATATTGAAGTTAACAGCAAAATTCCTGCTCATTTCAATGACAGCTGGATTGGCCTATAAATGTCCCTTTGTTATGCTTATTCTGCTGTGCATAATATGTTTTCCTTTAACAACATTCTGTAATTAAGAACAATTTGACAGACTGAAAGATCCCACTGTTTCATACTTGTTATTGCTGCACAAAGCTGAATTGTGGGTTTTGTTGATAGAGGGAAATTGCATTTAAGTGAAATGTACTCTCTTTCCCACAAAATAGCTCTTTCAGTATAACCGTATGATACTCATACTAAATAACAACTTGCTGATTATAAACTCGTAAGATTACCATGCTGAAGACTTTTTACTATGCAAACACAAGAGTATCCAGAATTTGCTGAAACTGGCAAATTCTGACTTAACTATGCATTAAAAAAAAACCTTTAGCATCCCTTCCTCCACCCAAGCTTGCTCATTTGTTCTCATTACATGATTTTCCTAAGTGTTAAATTAAATCCTTTCTTGGGATGACTCTTCTATTTTGTCTACCTGGCAGGTGAGATTACCATTTCTCCAATTAGAATTATTTGGACAATTAGTGCTTTATAAAGTTAGTTTAATATTTTCATATTTCATTTCATTAAGAGATCAAGACATTGCTTTCAAAGCCTTGACCTGGTGTGCAGAATGTGCTCAAGAGCGTTAAAAGGCACCAATAGACAAGGATTTATTAGTATAAGTCTTCCATCATTTACCTTATAGTTTGAAATATATTTTTCTGTATTTAATTCAAAAAGGTATCCAGTAAAAATTTCTTTCATAATATATTTGCTTGCAGAACAAGTACATAGATGACATTCCTCCACTCGTATTTAAACACTTCTAAGGCTGCTTTGATGTTAAAATGTTTAAGAGAAGTTGCGTGCTTGTGTGCTTTTAATCTTATATGAATAAAAGCTTAAATATCAATATATACATTTTGAAACATCAGCTATTTGGTTAGATTAATTCATACAGATTAAAATTAGTTTAGACATCAATGTTCAAGCAATCTTTCTTTTTCTATATCTCTTCCATAGTAGTTCTTGAACCTATTATCCAGTTTCAAAAACTGCAGAACATAAAGATTGGTAAGTACCAATCTATTTTATGAAAATATTCAGGAATATGAGATATTTTTATGAGTATTCCAACTGTGAAAAAAATTGCATTGCAAATCTGCACATCCCAGGATTTGGCCTTAATTGATATAAATTGGGATCTAACACTAATAATGTCCCTTACCTCCTCAGCCACACTTTTCCATACTTTCCACATTTTCTAGCCTTTTAATCAGGCCTAGTACTCTTTCAGTTAGCAGGGGAAACAATTCACAAAATAATCTGGCTAAAACATATCACTTATTTTTATGGCATCTTTCTAAGGGCCAATATGGTCAATATCAAGTCACATATATACTGTTAATGGAACAGGAGAGAGAGGGAATACGTAAAGTGGTATGACATGAGAATGCAAACCCCAATGACAGCCAGGATTTAAAGCAGCTTCTTTTGCTGAGCTTCACAATTAAATGCCAGAGACTCCACCCAGATAATAAACATTGATTATATGGAAATGTCCACCTTAAATACAGAAACTCCAATAGCTAATAAGCCAAACCTTAGGCAGTTCCACTCCTGGAACAGAAGTCATTAAACATTGACTTCCTTGTTCCAGAGGAAAAAAAAAAAAAAAGTCCTAACTGTATCAGAAGACTAATTTTCTGTTGTACAGTAAAGTATGACAGTGAAAAGCTTTGTTGTTGGAAATGAACCTCTAATCTCTTTAAGTTTAATCCTCACAGATAAGATGAGGTAAGAATTTGGGAAAACACCAAGAATGCTAAGTCAGTCTATAATATTGATTCAGGCTGCAGCTCAATAAAGAAACAGTCAGCTTAAGTACATGCTTCAACTTATTTAGGTACATTTTAGTCCATAGTAGAGTCTCACTCAAGCTTCTGTTTGGATCTGTAGAGGTCTCATGGTTTCTTTCTGCAGACCAAACTGCATTTGTATAGCCACAGAGCTCTGTGCCATTCTCTCTGCCAAAATGCTAATGAGACTAAAATTAAGCCTTTTTCTCCTGAGACGTTAACATTTAACAACTCTCACAGTGAGAAATTGTTCCTTTTGTGCCATTTTTAGAATCAAGGATAATTTACCATATCTCATTCATAGATTTGTCTTTTGTGTCTTGTTTCTCAAATGCTCTTTTCATGTATCTTCTCTTTATGACTGTCTTCTCTGGCAGAGCAGGCAGTATCTGGATATTTTGGTTCCAGCCATAAGTATTTAAGACTTCTAAGACATGAATTCTGTAAGAAACAATACAAAGCCTTTACAGTTTCAGAGATGTAGGTATATATAGTTCATGTTTATGGCTGAAGTACAAAGCTTAGCAACTTCTATTCATGGATTTTTGTGCAAATATTTAGATTTGGGAAACTACAGGCCAGTCAGCCTGACCTTGATCCCTGGGAGAGTTATGGAGCAAATCCTCAAAACCATTTCCCAACATGTGAAGAGCAAGGAGATGATTAGGAGTGGTCACTATGGATTTATGAAGGGAAAATAATTCTTAAACAGCTTGGTAGCCTCCTACAATGAAATGACTAGGCTGGCAGGCAAGGGGAGAGCTGTGGATGTTGTTTATCTTGAATTTTGCAAGGTTTTTAATGTTGATTCCCACAAAGACTTCATAGACCAACTGATGAGGTATGAACTAGATAAATAGACACAGAGGTGAAGTGAAAACTGGCTGAATTGCCAGGTTCAAGTATTTGTGATCAGTGCACAACTTGAGGCCAGCTGGAGTCCAGTTCAGTGGAGTCCAGTCACTAGTGGAGTACCCCAGGGATCTATACTGAGGTCAATATTGTTCAACACCTTCATTACTAACCTGGATGGTGGGGCAGAATGCATCCTCTGCAAATGATACAAAACTGGGAGGAATGCTTGATACACCATAGAGATGTGCTATCATTCAGAGGGACCTCAACAGGCTGGAGAAATGGGCTGACAGGAACTTCATCAGTTCCAACAAAGAGAAATGACAAGTCCTGCACCTGCAGAATAATAACCCTAGGTACCCAAGCATGCTGGGGGATGGCCAGCTGGAAAGTAGCTTGGCAGAAAGGGACCTAGAGGTCCTGATGGACAAACTGAACACAAGGCAGCAATGGAGCTTTTTGGCAAAGATGGCAAACAGTATCCTTAGCTGTATTAGGAAGACTATTGCCAGCAGGTCAAGGGAGGTCATCCTTCCAATCTGCTTGGCCCTAGTGAGACACATCTGTAGTGCTGGGTCCAGTTCTAGGCTCTCCAGTACAAAAAAGACATGGACATACTGTAGCAGCCCAGTGCAGGGCCACTAAGATGATTATAAGAGACTGGAGCATCGTTCCTATAAGGAGAGGCTGAGAAAACTGCAACTGTTTTCATCTTGAGAAGAGAAGGCTCTGGGGGGTATATTGTCACTGTGCATAAATCATGGACTCGTGGAATATCTCAAGTTGGAAGGGACCCATAAGGATCACTAAGTCCAATTCCCTGCTCCTGGCAGAACTACCTAAAACTAATCGAGATCACTAAAAGCATTATCCAGGCGCTCCTTGAACTCTGACAAGTTTGGTGCCATGAACATTTCCCTGGGGAACCTCTTCCAGTGACCAAACACCCTCTCAGTGAAGAACCTTTTCCTAATGTGCAATCTGAACTTCCCCTGACTCAGCTTCATTTCACGTCCTTGTGTCCTACCACTGGTCACCAGAGAGGGGATATCAGCACCTCCCCTCTGCTGCCCCTCTTGAGGAAGTTGTAGACTGCAATGAGGTCACCCCTCAGCATTCTCTTCAAGCTGAGCAAACCCAGTGTCCTCAGCTGCTCTTCATAAGTCTTGCCCTCAAGACCTTTCACCATCTGGGTTGCCCTCCTCTGGACACACTCTAATAGCTTGATGTCCTTCTTATACTGAGGCGCCCAAAACTGCACACAGTACTCGAAGTGGCGCTGCACGAGTGCAGTGTAGAGTGGGACAAACACCTCCCCCAAATGACTCCTGATTAGCAGGAGTACAGAAGACAGAGCCAGTCTTTCATCAATGGTGTCCTGTGACAGCAGAAAAGGCAACGGGCGAAAACTGAAATACAGGAAATTCCATTTAGACACAAGCATAAAAAATTACTGTGGGGGTGGTTAAACACTGAAACAGGTTACCCGGAGAGGCTGTAGAGTCTCCACTCTTGGAGATATTAAAAAAAAAAAAAACTAGTCATGGTCCTGGACAACCTGCTTTAGTTGACCCTGCTTTGATCAAGGGAGTTTGACTAGACAGTTGCCAGAGATCCCTTCCAGCCCTCATGATTCTGTGATTCTGATCTACAGGTCACTGTTACATATTCAAGGACATTAATCCAACTTTCACTGTTTTGTGCTAAATAGCCAGTTACATATGAATTTAGATTTGACCCTGATATTCAGAAATTTAACTTAGGACCCAAGCAGGACTGTTTGGGGGCAGACCAAAGGTCCATCTCATTTATTGACTGCTACCTGACAGTGAGCAGGGTCAGAAACTAAGCAGAAGAGTACAAGAACAGTCAAGCCTACAGTAACACTCCCCTTGATATACTTCCTCACACCAATTTGCTATATTCTCTTTTTCTTTTTCTTGACATCCAAAGCCCTTTTATAGATGCTAGACAGGATTTTGAAGCCCACAGATAGAAGCATACAGGTAAAAAAGAGATTGGAAAGAAGTGAGGTGTAAGGAGGGAATAACGCTGCTGAATTCTTCCCTTGCAAGGCAGCATATAATCAAAAGACTAAGATGACATATGCTTTGAAACAGTGATAATTCAAACTATTGCACTATTTCCATGCTCTGACCTGCACAGCTGTGGAATGGGGTTTACTGAGCCTCAGGCGAGTATCCTAGCGAGTCAGTCTCTGCATGAGAACTAGGCGTTCCTTTTCTTTTGGATGCTGGAGTTTGGAAGTACCACTTCTTCCAAAGAACATTGTCCTTTATTCCCTATCTGCATGATAAGACTACATTTTTTAAATGCAAGAACGATCTCATTATATGAAACCAGATTTGGGGAGTTCAGTTACAGGTTTTAAATGCTTATGATATAATGCAATTCTAATTCAGTAGTCCCATATTTGTGCTTCCTGACTTTCCACTTACTTCCAGAAGCCTTATTCTACAGTGATCGCTTTACATGCAGACTTTCCTCTTTGTAGATGAAAGTCAGACAGGGCCTGTTAATTTTAGCAACAATCAGATTGTGATTAAATGTGTAATAAACTCAAGTTAACAAAGTCTGTGTACATAGTACCAGAATGCTACCCATTCAGCTCCAGTTATACCTCAAGGGAAAGAAAAGCAAAACTGTAAGAGAAATCTTTGAGCCTCACTGTCATAAATCACAAAATTTTCTATCAGTGAAAAGATTTATTTTGTCTAAGTTAATGAAACAGGATTGAAGCTAATTGATAAGCATATAATTCCATTTCTGTATGCAGCAATACCATATTGCACTGTGTGTTCAGTAATCTCAGCCCTGAATCAGTGCTGATCTCCGAAAATTGTTCAAGCTAGGCAGGTTGCTAAGTGCAGTTTTTCTGAATGTCACAGGAGATGTTCATCCTTTTTCTGAAGGCAGAACGATGATGCTTAGGTATATGACTGTTAATGTGGTACCAGGATGGATGCAGCAAAACTTGGGCATAAAGCACAAGACACAAAGTTATGATTTCGTATCATAATCATAAGGCATTGTGAGTGGCGGTGGAAGCACTGTTTTCATACCAACGTGCATCCGCTTCCCCTTTCCCTGTAGAAGATATCTAAAAGGATTATTCATAGGGAGCCAATATGTGTGTGAGGAAGTTATTAGAACTGTTTCCTGCCATATGGGAGTAGCTCATTGGGTCTGCTGTGCATCATTAACACCTTCATAAAGTTGCTTGTATGCAATTAATTAAGTAATTGCAAATTGGCATTGAAAAGATTGATACCATGAAGCAAAGCAGTATCTTCGTTACTGTCAGACAATATAATAAAGATTATATTTAAGACTTAAAGGGCTTTTTTCGCAAAGACTTTTTTATATAAAAATACTAAAATATCTGCCAGTGAATTAACATTCACTATGAAGGAGTGCATATTACTATAAAAAGTTTTGAAAAGTTTTATGCCACTGCTGTTAACAGACTGGTCTGGAAGCTGACTTCCTTCCCAACTTCCTGAAGGGCAGCAGAGCTGATTGCAAATAAATAGAATTATTTCTGAGTAGAATCACAAAGGTCATGGCAATGTGTACTTAGCATGATATATGAATGCCTCGGTCATTACACTCCTGCTACTCTGAGGCACTGACAGTCAGTTCTACGATAGCACTGTTAGGAAGAGAAAGCAATGTGGTATCCTTCCATACCTTGATCCTTTAAAGTTTGGTTTTAAGAGTCTTCAACATGACAGATTTTCACTAAAACAACTTGGCAGCTCAAAAACCTTAGAATAGTTTGAGTTGCAAGGAAAAGATGGAGATGTGAAAGAAGGTACAATTCCCTTCTTCTTTGTACATATTGTGACACATCCTTGCAAAACACAAACTTTCCAGAAAAAAAACACATGTTCCTGTTAAACCCAAATTGTTACTCTGTCAGGGCAGTCAATTCCATTCCTCTCAGCAGAAACTCCAGAGAGAAGAGAATATATAAACAGAAGAAAAAGCGTTACACTCAGTTTTCTTTTCGATCATGAGAGCAATAATATATTTCATGCATTACAGTTTAATAACACCTAAATACTGAAAAAATATATATAGTCTCTTATTTATTCTGGATTTTAAACTCCCAGGTCCAGATGACCTCAAGAAGAGGTAGTATATCTACATTAACACAGGAACACCCCGAAACCTTTCCCCTGAACTATTTCAGTCTCCTAGCATGTGAATCACAGTACCCTTAGTGTTTTCTGAGAGGCTGCTATAAATTGAGGGATGATACCAACAGACTGCAAACAACATTTTTCTCTGTAGGGAAAAACAAACAAACAAACAAACCCATGTTTGTCCAGCACCTAAGAGTACCATTGTACCTGCTCAAAATTTTCAGCAGATTTTTTTCTTTCCAGAACTCAGGGTGCAGTTATTACTTTTGCCTATTGCATACATCAGTAATCTGAATCACTGCAGGACAGAGAATGTGTACCCAGCATGCACAGACAGATACACAATTAAAATAGCGGCATTTTCTCTATGATTACGAAAGAACTCAAAAGCCGAGTGGCTTGTAACATGAGAACTGCACAGCAGTTGGAGCAGGGTGTTCACACTGATGCTGGCTGCTGTCCTGCTAGCTTTGACAGTAGGCTAAATGACCACGGAATTGGCTCAAACACATCTATGCATGGCTAGCTGTAATTTAATATTTTGGATGAAAAAATACAGAGGGACTTTGCACAGACTTTTTTTTTTGCTTCTACCAGAGAAGTAATGAGTTCTCCTGGGATGGATTGGGGCAGAAGAATGGAAGGAAAAGAACTGAGGAAAAAGGGGAAAAAACAAGTCCTGGGCTCCTTGATTGCATGCCACTGTCCAAGAAAAAGACGTAGATCATAGAAATACTACTATGGGAAATTCTTCTCAGTCAAATGAGGATATATCATCATCTGGTTTAGGGCTGTGGTAGTCTCTGTTGCTTTATGGAGAACTCTCATTCCTCTAGAGCATAATTCAAGCTCCACTGACATCTGCAGTTGACTGACAGGCAGGAAAAGCCAGCTGCCCTCTGTTGCTGGTGAACAACTTCAGAGGTGTTAGAGCTGATATTTGACATATCTGGGTACACACCTGTCTTAGAGTAGGCTGCAGATGTCCATCATGGCATTGATCTTTAATTTAAATCTCTGCTTGAGAGGTCCAGGAAACTTCAAGGTGAGTATGTATGATCCAAGGATGCAGGTGGTCTCTTGCCAGGCCCACTTTCTCAGATCCTCATTGTTTAGAGTGGTGAGTACAAGCAGTGAGTGTGTTCATTTGCTTTACTGTCCTGCCTTCAGACTGCCCTATGTCATGCTCACTCTCCCCACCTCTCCCCCAACTGAGTCAAGAATATATCCTCAACTCTTGTTCTTGCTCATTCACTAGCTGTTCACCCCATCCATGATTTTATACAGTGTCTAAAACATTCAGCTAGTTCTACCGCTTTCTTTATTTAGTCTTTGCTATATCTGTGAAAATATCGTTGTTACCGTCCTTTTGCTTGGTATTAACCTGACTACCACAATGAATACACAGGAGCTGAGTTTTGTAGCTTGGTGATCAAGCCTCATTTTTGAGTTGTCCAGGAAAGTAGGTATGACCTGGTCATACTAAAAATAACATGTTAGGAGAGGGTGCTCATGTATGTGAGAAAGTGACCTTACATTTCTGAGGTCCTTTCCTTTCAAACATCTGACTGTATCTAGCAGCACACTTCAAGTCTATGATGGGCCTGGGGGTGGCATTACACTCAAAAGCTTGTGATGCCCAAAAGGGAACACACCATATGTAGAGTTAAGAACATGTGGGTCCAATCAATGCTTTAACAACCTAATAGCTCAAGTTGTATAATCGATACAGGAATACATAATACCTGATGGATGTTATACAAAGAGCATGCCAGTCTCGACTCCTTTTCTTTGGCCTCAAATACAGTCTTCCAGTGCTCCTCTGGGTCCTAAAGTTGACAGTTTTATTCTTCCTCAAGAAGTGGGAAGAAAATCTTGAAGAATCATAGGCATCCTGGAGTCTTTATGGGAGAAATGTGGTGTTCCTGGTGAGGGCCTATTCTGCCTCACCTGTGGTGTACACAAGGAGCTAGGTTTATAGGACCCGTTACGGTACCCTGCATCCTTCTCTGGGCAGGCAGGGTAGTGTGGCTGGCACTCACTGTCCACCCCCAGTCCTTGGGACACACAAGGCTGGCGTTTTTAACTCAGTAATGACCATGGCTGCTCACACAGTTACCACAGATAGTACCGCACAGCCCCATCTCACCCTGGGGAGGTGAAAGTCACTCATCTCCAGACAGATGGGGTGGCCAGCGACACCCAGAGCAGGCCCAGGCCCAAGCCCCACAGGTCCCAGACCCTGCACCCCGGGGCACCCGAGGGCCAGGGCCTCCTTCTAGTAACAGCAAAAATCACATTTACCATATTATTGTCAGTGTCCCCAATGAACTGATAGGCCCCATGCTCCCACCCAGCTCTGCCTGGTCCATCCTGGCCAGGCACCGCAGCAGGACCAGGGCTGCAGCTGCTGGGCAGGAGCCAGGTGAGAGGGAGCCAGGAGAGGGCTCAGCAGGGCCCTCCTCCTGTGCTTGGGAGACACCTTGGGAGCCCTGGCCCTTGACCGTGGCCTTGCTTAGCTTCTTGTGCAATGTCACTGTGCCCACTGGGGAGGGGAGACCACAGCCCCACTTGCCTACAGGCTCCTGCCTGCCCACCTGGCCTATGCTGACCTCAAAAGCTACAAAGAGTACAAGTGATTGATG
>VZTL01037158.1:0-14416 GCA_013400535.1 Scopus umbretta
GTTTTCTATTTATGGGGTTACAGGGAAGCAGAAGCCAACCAACCTGAGGGGGAAACTGCCACTTGCTGCACACCATCTTCAAACTTCTGCCACCGCAGCCCCGCTGCAGGAAGAGCGCTGCAGTACAGGCTGCCTCTGTAGTCCAGGCACCAAATATACTTTTCTGAAACAACCAGGCTCAGGATGCCGTAACCAGGGCCAGAGTATCCCATCCAACTCTCTGCAAACTAAAAACTGTAGAGTCAGAACAGTGTCAGGCATCTTCAAACTGCACAAGAAAATGGCTATATAAGCACAGCAGCTCCCATCTTTTGATTAAAAAAGCTTAACTTATGACTTACGGTTCTTAAGCACCCTAATCAAGAAATAAATTTACCTTGTGTAAAATAAAACTCTACCTGTCTGTGTTCTCTAAGATAGTATGGACTGCAAAATAAGACTGCTAGAACAAAAGTGGGGTGGGGGGAACCCACCACAGTGTCATCTACCTCCAAAAAGTGGAAATCTTCTCTTATTAATTAAAGAACACCTACTTAAAGGAAATGGCAGATGCAAAAAGGAATACATGAAAATGTACAGTCTGTCTGTAGTCCCAGGAAATTATTTATTGGCTATGAAGTGATGAGCAAAGGAAACAAGATAGCTGAAGTGCAGAGACAGCTAAATGTCCAACTCTGATACTCTCAGTATGGTACAGGAGCCATGTATTGCAGAAATTTGGTTTACAGACTGCTATCTTAAATTTTGATAGCTTGCATGAGGTGGACCCAAGCCCTGCACACATGAGCTATATATCGTGTTCAAAAAACCTGTGGATGTGACACTTTGGGATGTGGTTTAGTAGGCATGGAGGTGTTGAGTTGACGGTTGGACTAGATGATCTCAGAGGTATTTTCCAATCTTAATGATTCTATGATTCTATACTGTAAGCATCTGTGGAGCTTTACTAAACTTTCCAGAGTGTAAGAATATCACAACCTGAAACTAAAAGTCTTCTGCACTTTGGGCTGCAGCTGTTTCTAAATAGGACACCATGAACATATACTTCAACCTTTAGCAACAAATAATTGGTTGATCTCAATACAATGGTGTTACAGACCTAAAAAAAACCAACCAACCAACCCACCCTCCAAAAAAAAAAAAAACAACAAAAAACCCCACAAAAACCCCCAAAACCCCCAACCTAGAAGAAGTGTATTTCCTTCTTAAGACTTCTGCTAGATCTCCAAGTGATTTTGGTAATTCTGCAGATTTTACAATTCATTTTAGTACTTCTTTTCTATAGTCTATTTGAGAATTACTATTTCTGGAAATGTTCACCCACAAAATAACAATGAATGAAAGATGGATAACAGAAAAAGGAAAAATATCAACATCTGAAATAGTACTAACTGCTGTCTAGGATACAAAGAAAGAATAAGACTCATTCTGATTACAGTTAAAACGATCCTTAACCAGAGGCCAGCCATGTGAGATAATCAGCATTAATTCCCTGTGAAGTCAGTTGAAGTTGGAAACAGCATTGTGCAGAATTTGGGCTACTGAAGACCTAAACAAGGAGCAGCCTTTGAGCATGACTTGGTTTTGCTCTTCACTCTTTAATGGACAGGTTTATGACAATATTTTTCTTGAGCTGGGAGTAATACAACCAGTGCAGCTTCTCCACATTGTAAGCATACATCAAGCATTCTGAAGTCTGATACATCACATTTCATAAGAGTTACAACACATACTGCTGTTTGGCTTTATGCTTTACTTGTTTACTCAAATCAAGTAAGAAAAAGATTGCTTTCCTAAAGTAGTAAAGGATAATAATTACATGAATGTTTTCTTCTGCAATTAAGTATTTTAACTAAACTGAAAACATATACCTGATCAGATTTTGACAGCACTGTTTCATCTAGGCTTATCTTGGCCACATCCTGGGAACCAGGCCCAGCACCAACTTCAGGCATGCTAGTCTCCGAGGATGAATACGGTAATCCGTGTCCATAAATATCCTCTTCATCACTTGAAGCAGATTTCTCAGTCTTACTTTCATGAGTGTCTGTTACCCATTCAGCAGTGCTAGTACTAGATTTAGCTTTGATTGCACTTTCAAAATTCCATCCAGAAATGGAAGTGTTATCTGAATAGACATCATTGGAAATGTCAAAGTGGAGCACAGAAGGATCTGACAGAGCGCTGTGTATTAGAGAAAGCTGCTGTTGGTTTTCTCGACCAGTTTCATCGCTTCCCTTTGGTGTCAGTGAGGACTGAACACCAAGTACACTGTCACATTCCAAAAACATTTGGTCTGTAAGGTCTGGCTCTTCAAAAGATTTTTCAGTATCCTGCAGCTTCATTTCATCTAAATTTTTGTCTATTTTACACAACGCAGGAAAATCCTGCTCCTCCTCTTGGCTCAACTTTCCAAGACAGTATTCATTGCTTCCAGAAACCACACTACGATTACATTCACCATCAACACTGCTTGTCAAGTCTTCTGTGAGAATGAGAGGAGAGACAGATGTCAAAATATCCATAACAGTTGAAGTACCCATGCCACTGTTGCTGTTTGAAAGTTTCTGTAAATCAACTGTATCTCCATTTTCTTCATTAATTAGTACAGTTGCAGACTCGGGAGACTGTAGGACACTGAAAGTTTCTGAACCATTATCTTCTTGCAAGACTGTATGGGACTCCACACTTAACATGCTTTCCTGATCTGGAGATCCAGTACTCAGATGATCAATGCTGCCACTCATTAGGCTGGAAGTCATGGAAAAGGAGTCTGCATTCAATGAATGTGGACTATCACCAGAAAGCTGACGCTCATAAATTGGTGTACCTTCCAGAGAGCTGTGGTTTTTCCTGGTCCCACTTTCTGTTCTCACAAAGGAAAGAAGAAAGGGGGGGAAAAAAAAAAAAAGAGCAGGGGGAAATAATATTAATAAAATCTATTAGACTTCAGTGCAAAGTAATAAATTAAAATATTTTTATCACTGGGGGAAGAATAGAGTTAAATCTAAATTTTGACATACTGATTTTTTTCAACTTCAACACTAAATGATACATATAAAGCCAGAAGTGTCTTAATAGCAAAACATTTTAAAGTTATAATACCAAATATAGTAAACAATTAGAATAACCAAGTATTCACACTATTTTAACAAAGTAAAAAGCGTGGCTAAGAAAGACACTGTCAAATAGTCTAAATAGCATTAATAGATATTATACAATTCCAACATAAAACTGGAAGCAGAGTCCACTGTATGTTACCGTTAACCCATCCATTAGAACCTTACACATGTTTACATAAAGCAAAACAAAGTTAAAAGAATAAAAAAAAGAAATCTAAAGAGACTTAATTTATCACTTTCAAAACAGGCTTTCATCTTAAACATAAACGGCTCACCACAACCACTCAAATATCTCAAGCACATGACAATATAATAGAAACAAAGCATGTCAAACACACCCACTCTCTTGTGTGAAACACCAAGAGCAACACGTTCCAATAACGAGCAGTGGCAGGGAAAGTTCTGCTAGACTTACCTTGTTTCTTCTTTTTTTTCTTTTTCACTTTAATTGGCTTTACAATGAGTTCTTGATCAAAATCTTCAGAGCTGATTGTGCTGAACCGTTGTGAAGAAAGTTGACCTTCTCTCTGAGCTTCTGGAAGTTGGTCTGCACATACCATAAAGCTAGAGCCACTGTCCACAGAATTTACTGAACTGCTCCTGCTTCTTGATTCACTTACTACAGAGCAGCCCCTTTTTCTTGTTTCATCGCTCAAGTCTCCCACTCTATCAAAACCTTTCTCCGATAGCATTGGAGCTTCCAGATCATCTTTCACTAAAGAATAAGAGTCATTTTTATCACCAATAACTGAAGGGGAAGTAACCATTTTTTTATTTGTTTCCACTGAAGGACTAGATGATACAGGTGCAATTACTGATAATGGGGTCAGCAATTTAGGACTGGTATCTGTTAAAGGATTCGGCAATTTCGAATTCACATCTGAAACCGACCAAAAGAAAAATAAAAGTATAAATACTAGCGTTTCAAGTGAGCAGGAGCATAGTTCTTGGGGAGTATTGAAAGAAAAGAAACTTTATGCAACGGAAAAATATTCTATTTGTTCACAACATTTCAAATATGTATATGCACACACACAATGTAAACTTCATGTAAATGAACCTATATGAAATCATTTTTGTAAAATCAATCCCCCAAAACCTGTATCAAACTTCTACTAGCAAAATTCTGAATTTATGTTTATGTACGAAGAACAGTACAGGTCTTTAGCTCAGAAGACGCAACTGTATCACACACTGAAGTGTCACCCTGTATCTTCAACTTCATTCAAACATTCAGTATCTTGAATAAATCAAAGAAAATTTACTAGATAAACCACTGTGGTAATTAGAAGAAAATATAATTCAAGAATGCTCCTTTCAAACCATACTTGGAAATTAAGATTAAAATAATCACCCCCTAGAAGTTTGTGAGTAAAGAACTGTTTAAATGACTAAAGCTATCACTCATGCGCAATGATAAGAAAGCATAGTTCTCTAGCATTCAGTGAGACTTCGTAGCATATTTACTAGCATTTTGTTAATACAAAGCTAAGATGGAGTATTTTAAATGCATAAGTAGTCCTTCTGCGAGGGTAATATACGCCGGGTATGTAATATATGCTGGATAACCGTGTTTACAGTCTTTACGATGGAGAAATCGGCCAGCACCATCTTTAAGGAAGTATTATTAATCCCTTTTAGAGGGTCCTAGTAACATAGATGCTGAACTTG
Organism: Scopus umbretta; assembly: GCA_013400535.1. Lineage (NCBI taxonomy): Eukaryota > Metazoa > Chordata > Aves > Pelecaniformes > Scopidae > Scopus > Scopus umbretta. The sequence continues at coordinate 4,794 of VZTL01037158.1, forward strand.
GATGGCAACAAATAAGAAAATAAACTCTCAAATTATTTTTGGAATTATAGTGAGTCTTCTTTAGGTTTTTTGCCATTTCTTTCTCTTTCATTGCTGGGAAGGCTGCGTTTTGCTCTGCAATGTGCGTGGTGACAGGTGGCACAGAATCAACATATTCAGGTATCTCCAACCCAGACAACTGAGACTGATCAGTAAAGAGATAACCATGATCTGGAATCTAGACTGCTTCAGCACCATGGTTTAGAACAAGGTCTCAAATGCATAGACTGGAGATGCCTGGCTAGGATAATGCTGATCCACTCTCAAAAAAAGGGAACCATAATTAATTTCTTAATACCCCCCCTCTCACTGCAGCCAAAACAGAACCTCAGATGAGCAGATAAATCAGATCTCTACATATAACCTGTAAGAACAGATAAGTAACTCTACAGAACCTGGTAGGTTTTTGCAATAACCTGAAGGTTTTTGTGTGAGGTTTGGTTTGGAGTTTGGTTTTGGTTTTCTTTTTTTTAAATATTAAAAAAGTATGACAGGCACCATGTTCCATGAGGTACATACTATAGTTTGCTATCTATACAAACCTATTGATGACAGTCCTTCAGGTCTACTTGAAATTCTTATTATGTCTCTATCTCCCTTTAAGAGGAAAATCTCATTGTTGGTACAGGACACAGACACAATATCACCACATCCTTCCAAGCCACCAATCAAAGCCTATAAAGAGTCAACACAGAAAGAAATAATTGGCATCAGATTAACACACCGTTTGGACAAGAGTTGCTCTTAACAAAAGCGTTCACTGGAGTTTAATCAACATATATAGTTACAGCATAAAGATTTTATCTTATCAAAAAGAAAGAAAAAAGAAACAGGAAAGCACCCTTTAATAATGATGTAGCTCTTTTTTATATTAATTTTAGTTCCATAGATCTATTAATTTTCTCTTTCCAAACTAACAGCAACAATATAACAATAACTTAAACAATACACAATTTGGTCACAGAAAAGAGCGACCAAATGGTTTGATACCATTTAGACAAAAAGATATTTTAAGACAACAAAATAGCTAACAGCTCACTCCATACCAAATAAAATGTAATGCTTGGGTTTTTTGCAGACACCAACAGTAGTAGAAGGGAAATAATAAATAGTTCCAGGCACATTTTATAGGCCTAAAATGTCTTTTTGCATTAATTATTAGATTTTAGATTTACATATGCTTTACTAAGTATCAGAATTGATTGTGATGTTAACACCTGGACTGAAAGCTTTACATATATTTAGTTTTTATATACAATATGTCAAGCTAGTTTGTGAGCATATCATCGGAATGACAACTCGAAGCGGGAGAGAATGAAGTTTTCTTTGTTAGGTTTAAATATGGATTGAAATCATAGAAGTGTAATGGATAATCCAAAGAGACTCTCACGGCAGAGCATGAACAAAAACAAGTACGAAACAAAATATGCACCCACAAGATTTATCTACCTGGTTCACAGTGTCTAGTAAGTAGATGCTGTATTCATTCCAGGTCAGTACCCATCCTTCTCGGAAAAAGCACGAAACAAGCCCAAGGTGTTTCTCTGGGGAGCTGTAACTTCCTCTGTCAGGTGGTTCCAAACGAGGATACAATTCAAAAGTTTTTATTCCTCCAGCGAATACATCTTTCAATATGAACGTGGCCTGAACAGTTCCGTGAACATCAGATTTCCAGAGACGAAGGCCAGGTCTGGCAGCAAATAGTGTCAGGTCACTCTGTTTACATAGGCCAGGTATAAAACATGCTCCAAATTTGCCAGTGCTAAAATGCAAAAGAATTTATTTTAAAAGCTATGTACTCAACTTAGAAACATTTTTTAAAACTAATGGCACAAAATTACTGCTGCAAATTATCAAAAATAAAAGTTCTGTTCTGCGATTAAAGTATTCAGTCAAATGTCTGAGGTACAAATGGGGTTACAGTAAGATGAGAACAGTGCTTCCAAGTAACAACAGTTTTCCTTCAGGTTTAGATGACAGACACCACATCTATTAGGCAAAGTTAAACGACTCCTCCTAATAAGCTTAATGGTAGTCTGTCCATCTCAGAAAGGTCTTACTATGCTATCTTCCTTCTCCCAGAATTAATAAAAGCCAAGCAGAACACTAAAAACTAATGCTAAGAAACTGACAACCTCTGCTTGCAAGAAGTAAGGAACAGGCCTCAACTGTTAAGATCTTCATCATGCATAAAACCACCATTACTATCACCCAAGAAAACTCCTCATACATAAAATGGTCCTTGGTATTCCTTTTACTATTCATATCCCTGAAAAATACATTATAAACCTTCTTTCAAGAGTCAATTTCCTCTACATCCAGATATAGTCAGTCACACTGTTCTGAGACTGGGTTCCTCTTCCTTCAAATCTGAGAGAGATTACACAACAGAAGATGCCAGGTCATACAAGAAGTTCCTAGCCTTCAAGTCAACTCTAAGTGCTTACTACACATTTTCCCTTTTAATTCGCTTAAGTGTATAAGAAAGATTGGGATGTTGACTTGCTTTTTGCATCAGGTCCATCACCCATTAGATGGGCCTGATTACAATGCTTGTTCACACCAAGACTCAGAAAACCAAGAGGGACTGTAGAGGAAGTTTGGCAGTGATTTCAGTTTAAACAACGAGAGAACATCTTCGATATTCTTGTATAATAGTGCCCTGAAAATATGACTGTAACATATTTGCAACCATGTACTTTCTAAGTAGGTAGAATTGTCATTTCATGTTTGAGCACACATAGCTACTGTAACTAACTTTTTATGAGCGGACTGTTGTGTTGTATTAATTTCACTGCTTAGCTCACTCTGTCAGTAATCCACTCTGAAAAGCTAAAATTAATAGGTGTGCCTGCATCAAGATTTTATGAGGGTTACTTTTTTCTGGGCTGTGTTCCAACTTGCTTGACTGATTTCTCTTCTGTGTAAAAAAGTAGAGTCCGTTGTAGAGTAGAAACAAGCAGCACTTTCTGGTTGTAATCCAACTGGACAATCGAAGATGGCTCCTCCAATACAAGGCTGGAGTTGCAAACACCCTTTTAAAGATACATGCAATTAACAAAAGTCAACGCTTCTAAAAATACAAGGTAATAACTAACACTTCAGAGAAATTAATAAGACCAAGAAAGAGAAAATGAATAAACAAACAAAAGCTTTTGAACTACTGTTTGTCATGGTTTAACCCCAGNCAAAGTTCACTTAATGAATGTGGAGTTCCTTTATGCAGACAAGAGGGGAGTCAGATTGTGTGTACCACAGTGGCACACTATGAAATTCAATTTCTCTTGGAATATCAGCTAATACATTTCACTTGAAATCAACAGAAACTCTAGGACACATTTTCTTACTTCTTCCCACTGCCAGGTCCTAAAATGCTGAGATAATTGTTACATTTGGAGATGTAAAACCTTTCTGTCAAATCACATGAGGGACAGTCACAGGTAAATCAGGATGGCTGTTGTTTAAACTTTTCTCCCGTATAGAAATTAAAGTTAGTACTTATTTTGCTGACATCCCAGGTCTGTATTAATTAACAAAACATTAGAAAAATTCCACTCACTGGCAACACGGTAGTCATGCAGTAGAACCCAAATATTACTTTCATTCTACACTCTAGACTGAGATGCTGAACAATTCTGAAAAGTGCACTTCATCAATATGATGAAGTTTCTGAATCAGCAACATCACATCATTCAAAAGTACCCTTTCCAAACAAAAGAGAAAGTACTGGCTGAAAGCATATCTTCATATGATAGTTATTTCAGATAGTAATGTGATAAAATGAGAAGGATCATCACTGTTTTTTTTTTTATATTTTTTTTTTTTTTAAAGGTAAGGCAGTTGTAAAGGATATCCAACGGTTGTCTTGCTGAGTGTTTGCACACTTGGCCAAGTGTACACATACCAATGAAACAGTCCAACTAAAAACATGATAGTAAGCAATTAACTAACTGCTAAATATTTAAAAACACAAGCATTCTTTCAGAAAATTGTAAATGGGGATGAAGGTCTCTATAATAAACGCTCACCTGGTCTAGGTCTAGGGCAGAGTAGACAATCTTCCCTTTGTCATCACCAGAGAATAATTTCATTCCATTGGGACTCCAAGCTAAAGCTGTAATGCTACTTTTATGGATACCAGCAACATCAAATCTCCGAAGCTGTGAAACAAAACCAAAGCAATACAAGAATGAGGGGTAGAGGAAATGGAGACACAAAGCCTACTCAGTGACTCTGACTGATAAATTGGAGATCAAGTATAAAAGTGCAGGTCATTCTAATTTTTGTTTAGCACAAAAAAACTACACAAACAATCAAAAAACCCACCACCAAATAGCTCAGCCAATTATTACAAAAGAGGAATTTCTCAAGAGCATTTTAATTAAATATATCTTTTTTAATGAAAAGCATGCTTTAAGGCTATTGCTTTTATAAGCTGAACATATGAAGCCTAAAATATATGCACAGATATTTCAGCAGGCAAAATTCTCTGGTTTTCACTATTATAAAGAATCACAGTAATGCTTTACTAGGATTCACCATACTAAACCTCACAGAAGTTTAGCCAAATGTAAAGATTTACCTGTTTGTTTCTTCCAGGTAATGAAGACACAAGCTGAAAAACTGCAACCCGACCTGAGGCTGTACCAACAGCAACCAGATCATCAAAACAACTCAACAGCTTTACAAAAGTAATAGATTCACACTTCCCCTGTTGAAACAAACCATACATAAAACTCAGAAAGTTAATGAGAGACAAACAGCAGCTTAATTCTGAGCAACTCAGCTTCATTAGAAGAGACAAGAGTAAAAGTTAGTATTTACCTCAAAATTATATTTTTTCATCTGGTTTAAATGTCTGCAGTAGAGATAAAGCATTCCAATGCTGCTCCCCACAGCAATGTAGTCTCCATTGGTATCAAGTGCTGTGAGGTATACCACAATAGAGCGAAAGCCTTTTTGGACCTTTGTAGGAATGGCATTGAGAAGATAATATAAGGGACAAAACTCCTTAAATATAACTGGTGAAGCCACAGATGCCATAGCAAGCATTGGCATCAGCAATTTTAAGGCTGAAATAAACACATCTACTTGACCACATAAGGAAATCTGAAAGACAAAAGCAAAAGACATGTTATTAACTTCTTGGAAAGAGTAATCGTTAACAGAAAGCCACCATTTAGCAAGTAGGGATGCAGAAATTCTCAGGTTTTGTTTTGTATAAAGAAAAAGCAAGTTAAACTCTTCCAGTGAATATAAGTTACTCTCAGATAAACCTTTTTCTTGAGAATAAGCTTATTTCTTGGGTTCAGCCAATATCTAAGGATGCCAATAAGCCAATATCCCACTAAATATGGGATAAGCACCTTTTCTTGCAGCTGTGAGCTCGTCAAATGTGAGTTCAAATGCAGTATTTCTTCTCATCTGGCTAGTGAAAGAACCGTAATGGCTCTGACAGAACAATCCATGCAGTATATTTCTTCAACTATCTGCAAACTCTACCCTCAATCCTCCCAGTGTTGAAAGCATGGGATATTCACTGTGTTAGACAGGGCTGTAAGAACAAAGTGTCAAACTAGCATTTATGTTCAAGTCCTGAATGCCCCGTACCCCAAGAAACACATGCTTGAGAAACAATTCTGTTACTGCTACATCTGTCATCTGGTATATAATCAAATGATAACCAAAAATAAGAATAAAAATAAGAAAGGTGCAATGCAAAAATGAAAGAAATCCCAGTTTGACAGACACAGGAAAATATCTATGTAGCAACTGAATTTAGAAAGATAAGGAGCAAACAGAAAAAAGCAGCACACGTCCATGTTTCCCTTCATGGTTAAGCGAATAATTTCATGCCAATGAGCGACACTGTAAATATACTTCTTTATATATAAATATATATAAATATACTTCTTTATACTTCTTTAAATATAAATTCTGGTATCTTTCTAAGAATAACAGAAACAAAGATTCTGCTTTCTGCCTTCAAGGAAAAATGTAGTCAGAGCTCATCATAGTAATAACATACTGGGATCTTCAGAAAAAGCTGGTGCAACGATGATGTACGTAAAAATATTTTAAAAATTTAATTAAACCCAGTAATTTTTCTCATCGTGGGGTGACAGCCTTGACAAGAACATTTTGCAGCAGTAGCTGTTCTCCTCGTAGATGGCTTTGGAACACAGAAAAGGAAAGAAACCTTCACTTCTTGAATTTTATTTTGCCACGAGCAAGTCTGATTAACAGAATGGTTTAGAATCTGCCAAAAATACCTGCAGTTTTCCAAGACTAGGACTTTGGATTTCTATGAAGAAGAGTTTTCCATGGTTGTTTAAGCCTATAACACTGCAGATTTTCTTAAGCTTCAGCAGCATTATAATTTCCTTAGAGAAATGAAAAAGAGAAATACACCAATGGACATTAGAAACACTTTCAAATGCTCAAAATTATTCTGTAAAGTATTCCTACTGCAATTTGTGCGATATGTCCTATTGTGCCTCGTTTTATTTCTCTAAGGATGGAAAATGGTATTTGTTTGGCAGCTTCACACGTTGATTACGGTGTGTATCAACTAAATTAGGAAAAACATAGCTATTCTAGTTTAGTATCTCCATTACTGTGAAAAGCTCTGCTGTCTCAATTTTCAAACTATTTCAGTTACTGTGCAAAAGGATTCAGCACACTGGCTTTGGGCCCTGCAACACTTGCTGTCAACATACAACTCCACTAAATCTAAAGGGATTACTTGCACGACATTACCCATCCAAGCCCATGTTAGACAAGACCGCAGGAATAAAGATTGGTTACTGGACCAATATTTTATCTGTGTTACAAAAACTGCCAGTAAATAAGCTAGCAGCAGGTATTAGATGTTCTTAATTGTGATAAATTCTACTCCTTGCTAGAGCTTAGAAATTAATTCCACTCTCCTCCAGTGTTTACTACCTGTCATCATACCTATTTCATAGTATATCACAAGGATTAGCTGATTAGTGTGTCCAAACTATTTTTGAATGAAGAATTCTTTCCAAAGTTGTTTACTAAGTTAACAGATAACCTCAGTGCATCACCGCTGTTTTCCAATATTTTCATACACCATCTATTTCCTAGCCTATACTTTAGGTCTCCTACTCTTTCCTTCAGCATGTACTACCTTCTACCTACAGTCAACTAGATAAAAAGAGGACTCGCTGCTAAAGTCTCTTGTTTGCTGTTCTAAACATGCTGCTTTGCCAGCTTAGTAATTTTACTAGCTTCTGGGTGTTTCTTTCTTTCTTTCTTCTAATAAAATAAAATCCATTCTTTGTCCCGACTCTCACATGTACAAATCTTCTTCTGTCTAATCTCAACTTCTACCACTCCCCAGCTACTGCCTCATGAATTTCACATATTTTGTTTTTTAAGTCCCCTTTGTCACTCCTACAATTCACATCTGTCGTCATCCCAAGCTGCTTGTAGCTGGAAGCAACTCACACTCCCTATCTCCCAGAGGACCTTGCAAGTCCTCAAAATTCATTTTCTCTCTCTTAGTTTCCATCACTTATCCTTCCAGCTCAACTAAGCTGTTAAAAACATAGTAATTCATTACAAACTATGGAATTATGGAAATTTCTATCATCCAGAAAAAGACTATTACTCTTTCCTCTGCAACAACCCTATCTGCAACCTGATGCATGTTTTGTAAGTTTACACTTAATTTAAAAGGAGAAGAGGGAGAAAAAAAAAAAAGAAAAAAGAAAAAAGAAAAAGAGAGAGAGAGTTTGATAGTGTTCCCCCCCCATAGAAAACCAAAAAAAGAATTATTTCTCATCATATACTAAGTTAAATTTAAAAAACCTGCCAGGTTAGGGTTCTCTTCATAAAATTTATATTCATATAAATATCTTATTTCAATCTTCTCTGATGGTCTGAGGGCAAAGTTGTAAAACAATGACATTAATTTTGTTCTCTGTAACCCATTCACCCTGTACTATCAAAAAATGTATTAATGAACTATAATTTCTTGCCATCATACACAAATTAGCTTCATCTTGAGTGGTTTACAGACTAACAAAACCCTTGCACCGCTTGTGTGAAAACATAACCGAAAGCTCAAATCATCACTTTACTAAAAATACTATTAAGTAAGTAATTTTATCTATACAAAACAAATGTATAAAGGACTACAGAATTGCAATGTGGCCTATACATTAAAAAACTCTGCACAAACACCACAATTCTCTGCTTTTGAGCCTAAAGTCTTCGACATCCTCCTAATCACAGTTGTGTATCACACATAGTCTCTTTATCAACAGCTTTAGGATTATATGTTATCGGTTTTTCCTACTTCATTAATCAAAGGCAAACAGTGGATAGAATCTATTTTCTCAGACAGATTTAGGAATTGGACGCGCATGTTCACGGTGTCAGCCACTGTTACTCTGAAGTACATAACAGCTGTACAGGGCAAATCAGCTGGTGCTAAGCAGCTATCCTGCAGCAGAGATAAAGCAGAGAAAAATACCTTATGTTGCACATCAAAAACAATCACCAGACAAAGAGAGTCCTTCCTTCTCAATCCACACAGTTCACAACAAGCTTTTAAATATTGCATTCAAGGCCATGTTTTGAAAAGCAAACTTTTTAAAATTTTCTCTGGTCTCAGAAACAGGAATAAGGCTCAATGCTGCCTAACAGAGGCAACTAGAGAGAGATAATCCCATAGTTAAACAGATAGCCAGTGGTTCAATGCCAAGGTATGCCACAGATTGACTGCAGGAGACAAAAGCTGTCACTTCATTTCTCTGAGCCCAAATGTCCTGTCTGTACAAGAAGGACAAGAGCTCTGGGGTTTTTTTCCATTCTTTGGCATAAAAACTTAAATTTAAGCTCTTCAGACTATGGACAAACTCATATGTAACAGTCTCTGATCTCCGCTAGAAACTGCCAACTAAAAAGAATAAGCGGTTTTATTCTCTAATGCTTCTCACATTTTTAGCCTAAGGAGCAGGCTACCTGACTGCCACATCTCCAGAGCTTTTCACAGCAACACAGCTGCCAAGCTGAGGGGAGAACACAAATTCACGCCCCACTGAACGGAGGAGCTCTGTTTTCCTGAACCCCGTTTGCAGGCAGAGGACCAGGCAGCACACAGGTTGCTGTTACCCGACTAACGCGCCTGTCGCTCTACACAAGACATGAAATGGTGCATTTTTGGCTCAGAAGAATTTCTTTTGAAAGAAAAAAAAAAAAGACCAACCCAAAACCTAGGTGACAGAGACGGAAAGGACAGAAAAAGGAGCACCTGGGGTCGCCGTGCACGCAGGTGCGCCAAGGGGGGCAGCGGAAGCCAGGCTTTACGTGCTCTGATGGTCTTGGGACACCCCGTTTCGCTAGGAACCCTTCCTTCCGTACACGTATTTCTGTATTCTGGCAGATGTTTCAAACCATTCCTCCCCAGCACGCTGTTTTCTACCACCTGAGGGGTTACAGCTCCTGACAGGGAGGAAAGGATACAGCCGGGGGCTCCAGGACGGAGAGCCGGCAACGCCGCCTGGCTTTCCCGCTGCCTTTACCTCAGCTTATGCCGGATTTACCACCCACAG